>NDXB01005386.1:0-100179 GCA_002631895.1 Agapornis roseicollis
CCCCCCCCGTTACGCCTCCCCCCTCCCGCCGCGTCCCGCAACCAGGAGAGAGGAATGGTACCGCCCGTCGTGCGCGCCCCGCCCCGGGAATGGTACTGTCCCCTACTCACTCTGCCGGCGGGACCGCCTCTTACTCCCCGTTCCGGGCAGTGGTCTCGCCCGGCCGCCCCGCCCCGCCCCTCCCCATCGAGAGGGCGGAGCTTGTGCCCCGTCCCGTCCCTTCCTCCCCCCTCCGCACACGCTCCCCTCCCGCCTTCGCCTACACAGTGGTAGCAGTCGGGCTCTTAAAGGTACAGGCCTGCCGCGGCAAGCGCCCTTCAGCCACGGCACCGCCCCGGCCATTAACATAGCCTGGCCCCGCCTCGGGCGGCCCCGCCTCTTTCCCCCCCTTTAAAGAGACCGCGCGCCCAGGGCGCTTCTTAAAGTGACCGCAGGGGAGGGGCCCAGTGAGAGCGGGCCGCGGGAGCCGGCGCCCCCCTCGCACCGCACCGGCCCGGCCCGGCCCGGCCCGGCCCGGCCCGCCCTGCCCGCGGCGCGCGAGCACCTCGCGCTCCCCTGAGGCGGCGCGCGGGTCCCGCCCCCTAACGGCACCCCTAACGGAAACGGCGCGGGCCCCGCGGGGGCACGGGGAGAGGGGGCCGCTCTCCGCCGCCAAGCCCCGGTGCCTCTAACGGCCCCCGGGGGAGGCGCACGCAGGGGCTGGGTGCGCTGCCAGCCCTGCTCAGCACCGTCCTGCCCGGCGCCGCTTCGGCTGCCCGGGCAGATCGCGCCATGGCACCTCCACCGGGCACCGCCTCGGCCTCCCGGCAGCGCCAGCCGCCCGCGGAGGGGCTACGATGCGCTGGGGAGGCGAAGTGAGCGCTGGGCACTGCAGCCAGGCGCGGGCGCAGTCTCTGCGGGCCGGCTGGTGGATAGGCGCGGTGGTTCGGCCCCCTGACACCAGCCGGGCACGGAATTTCCCTGCCACGGTATTTGTGGAGCAAGAAAGGGACGGCTGGGCACCGGCAGGGCAGGAGGAAAGCGGGAGGGAGCTCCTGCAGGAGGAGCGTGTTTCTCCTACCTGATGGCTGAGAAACTTGCCTGCCCACCGGCTGCCAGCGGGTTGGTGGAGCCGCCCCGAGAGATCTGAGGGCCTTTTCTGATGGGAGAAAGCCCTGGGTTAAGCAGCAGCTTGCAACTAAACAGGGAGGAACCAGATTGTAATGACAAACAGACACAACCTATCAACTCCTAAATATGCTCAAGGGCCCTATCCTGAACAAACGCTCCGTGTCTGGGGGGATTAAACATCCATGTAGCTTGAAACCGGCTAGCAGTTAAGAGTTGTGAAGATCTGTAGCAATCCCCCACCCTTTTCAGTCTTCGACTTACTCTGTGAAAAGAGCGCTTTCAACGTCCACCTATCCTTCACCTCCACAGAATGTTCTTAAAATGGGCGATCTTGTGGGCTGAGGAAGAGCTTTCCAAACCACCCGTGGCACACAGATGCACAGAACCGCTGCAGTCCAACCAGAGAAAGCAGGCTGATCGGTTTTGCATATCCACGATGCCTGAATAACCTGTTTTGCCAATACAACAGAAGTGAATGGAAATGCAGAGTGTGTTCTCCTTCTCTTTATCCTCAAGTGAACCGCTCTTTACCCCATCCAAGTCCCACTCCTGAGTAACCCGGCTTTTTTGGAAGAAGACCCTTTCACACTAAGCATTCACACTGGGTGTTGCACTGACAGATAAAACAATCTCCTCTTCCTTCAGTCCCTAAGGGGCTTTTTCTCTTTTTGTCCCGCTCTGCTCCTCCCCTTGTTCATGCCAGCTTGGAAACATCCTTGATGAACTCTGTATGGCTTCCTGATCACTGCAACTGTAGCTAATTCACACCTCTTATCCTAGCAGATACTCTTCCTTGAGGCAAGGGGATGCTTCTCAACGGCAAGTTTGTAACCCTTTCTGATGCACTGACCAGAGCCCCTGAACATTTCCCACTGGGCAGAACACTGCTGCCTCTTGCCTCCTTTCCCTTACCTTTTCTAGACAAGTCCCTCAGGCTACAAATTCCCATGATCCATGACCCAAAGGTGGAAACCGTTGGTCTCTGGCCAGTCTTTCCAACTCATCTGCCAACAGTAGCTCTACCAGTACCTTTCCACGGATGGCAGCAGCACTTTCGAAAGCTGAAGTGTTGGTGAAATCAAACTGATCAGCTCTACTTGAACGACCACCTTTGTCACCATCAATTCAGCCCACTCCTGCACCTGACATATAAGCTTTCTCTGGTTTTACACTGATACATGTCTTTTTCAGTGTAACACCTACCATTCCTCCTCTCCCTCATGTATCCCACACCAGAGAGGGTTCAGTGGACTGAGTCCAGGAAAGCTTGCAATAGCAGTAGCAACACAGACTAGCCTGGCCAGGCAGCAAATCAGGGTGTAAGGAAAGAACATGCCTGGTAGTGCTTTAAACACAAAACCTGGTTCTGCTATCACCAACACCAGGGACCCATCATGGTTCGCTTACAAGAAGTTTGTTTCCCTGGAGCAGCAGAACCTGGGATTTTTCTGAGGAGCCTCAGGAAGCCAGGCACCCAACTTCCACTTCCTGAAGGTACCTTTGAAAATCCTATCCTGTGCTTCAACCCTGACACACACGAGAGCAGTGATAAAATAAGAGGTGTCAGCAGACTCCCTTTTTTGTTCTCTTCCCTCTTCTGACCCCGGACTTCACTGTCTCATCCCTTGAGGAGTTAGACCAGGGAAAAGGAGCACAAAATGCTACCCGTTCACAGATGCTGTGGTTGCCTCAACCCCCCTCCCATCCCCCTGACCCCATCCCCCCACATTTCAAGCAGTTATAAATGACTGTGCAACTCTGCAGGCAGCAGTCTCAAATAACCACACCAAGCCTCTCCCCTCCAACGGCTTTATGTCTCTTCCTTCCTCTCGTTGGGGCTCTGGATAGCAACTATCAAGGTGCTTTGCTTCACTGTCTGGAGTTAAGTTGCTACTTCACCCACCACCTTTGGGAATCTGCCACAGCAAACTGCCATCAGCAGTGAATTCTCAAGGGAGGGATTCTCAGCTGAGAAATCCCTTCTGCTGGCCTGGAAGGGCTTTACCATGGGATCTGATAACAACAGGCTCCCAAATATCTCAACTGTAATGAGAGGCTGCAAGGCAGGATTTCAGGTGGCAGAGCCCCAGACCCCAGAGCCACTGCCAACCTCAAGAGCATCCCCCCATTCTGCCCTCCCTCAGCCATGCTTATGGAAGGTGCCCCAGAGAAGTCAGCTGTCCTGACCCTTCAGAGCACTCCAGCAAGTCTGGGAACATCTTGGAGACGTTACAGCCTGCGTACTCTCCTCACAACTCCCTGGCTGCATCAAGGACAGAAGATCAGCAGGGTCCTCTTCCACCAGTGCAAACCAAACCTAACAGAAGTTGCTACAGGAGCTCAAGTTCTACAGAGCAGACAGATCAGACAAGATAGGCCAGCCAGTAAAATACATCTGCATCATGCTTTCTATACATGGTTCAGAGCATGGCACACCCCAATCATGGCTTTTATTCTCTTTAAGGGCCTGGCCCTGCAAAAATTTAATTTTACATGTGTAAGTACAGTCCCACTGAAACACAGTGGAGCTACTCACACAAATAATGTGAACAACATGTACAGGGATGTGGCTCTGTTGCACTATTCCACTTGCAGCAAACCCAGTTTAGGAGGATCTGGCCATGCACTCAGTGCCAACACTCATAGGTGAGCTGTTTAAATGATCCAACTTCTTTTTAAAGGCCCCACTAACAAGAACAAATCCTTAACACCAGACCAGCTCAAATGTAGATTTCACCCTCACAAGCGGCTGAACTGGCACAACTGGAGAAGGTGGAAACATCTGAGAAACAGGAACTTTTGAAGATGGAATTGAGGACAGGCGAAATGGCGACATGGAGCTGTAGCATGTGAAGTCTGGAGACACTGAAGTCACACCCTGCTCCTGAGCATCCACTCTCTGAAGTGGAGCCTCTTCCCTAACCACACAGTCATTCCACTCAAATGCAACAGCAAATCAAGACTTTTCACTCATTCATGCTTAAAAACCTTCCCTCAAGAAAACCAGTCACCATTAAGAACAATCTGCCAGCAATCACCATACACAGGACCAGCAATGTGTGCTTCTCCTTGCAGATAGCAGATGTAGTCACCGTGCACATCTGTAGCCTGTAGACCCCTTCTTCTGCAGTCAAACTATGAGCTTTGACATGGCACATCTGGACAATGCTAAGTGTTCCCTACATTATTTATTTTTTTTCCCCCAGTTTATGAGCTATTTTATCTCTGGCAACTCTGTGCTGAAATTGCTTCACATATTTCCTGTCTGCAGAGGCAAGATTTCCCTCTTTCTGTGTGATTATAACCTTCCAGCAGAGAAGCTCTACTAACTCCTTAAGAGCTTTGCTCTCTGTACTGCCTCGCAACTTCTACATTCATGCACACCTGCACAAAGTGGGTGTAAAATGCTGTCACTGCTGGAAGTGAAGAGCACACATCATTAGGAGGATGTTTTGCTTTGTTTGTTTGCTTTAGGTTTGGGGGGTTTTGCCCTCTTTTTGCTCTGGTGTAAATGATCAGAGGAGCTGCAGGACAAGAGAGAGATCAGGCTCTGTGAAACATTTTTCTCATGAGCTTTGAGTTTTCCGTGGCTGCGTGCTCTAATGAGCCTTCTCGAAAGGAAACAACCCATTTCTGTAAGAAATCCAGGTGATTATGGTTCGCATACCCGCAGTGATCTCTCTGCATGGGCATGGGGGAGCTGCCTTCATGAGTCTCTGCAGGATGAAGCCTAAAGCTGGACAGTGTGAAAGAGATGGGAAAGGACCACAGGGAAGGGCAGTTTAACATCCATTGTTAATTTGGAGGGGAAAAAAGAAAAAAACAACCCTTCTTTCAGAAAGCCTTTTATTTATTGTAAATCATTCCTAAAAGATTAGGAAATCAGGCCTGGGGGAGGGTAAGAGACTGTTGTGGCTTTCTTTCTAGCCCAGTGTCTTTTGGTATTAGATATTGCCATGAGTTTTCCCAGTGTTTGTTGAACATCAGTGCTACAAACACTGGAGAACATTCTTAACTTGGTTTGGGTGAAGAGTCCATCTGCACCCTGAGTTGGGTGGGACTTCACAGACACAGAGAAGGGAAAGGGACATGTATTCACATCAGCATCAGTATCCATATACACACACCTAGCTCTGTCCCCACTGCTGGCATAAGACCACTTGCAGCTCCCCACTACCAATTACTACCGCCTCCCCAGCTGCACAGTGCACAGAGCTCTCTGTTAGGAAGAAGACTGGCTGATGGATCACCTACACCACATCACCCTATGGTAACAGCATACAGGCAATGGCAAATTCAGCCAGGCAAGAAAGGCTTTGCTCTCTCTTTTCCTACCTACATTAAAAAGAAAGGAAGAGTTGGTTTGTGTTTTCCTGTTCGCACCTGAACAATCTGAGCCTTAATCAAGTTTGGGCTGGAGCACAGAACTGGGCCTACAGTTAAAATACTCTTAGGGATCTCCAGAGAGCATTCTAGTTGGTCTGTCTCCCTTCAAGACAGTATACCACATCAAAACTCTAATGTGATGAACAAATCCCAGGTTTTATAATATTCCAGTTGCAGGAAGCTCTTGCCCTATTTAGAAAGTCATCCCTCAAGTCAATAAGCAGGTATGAGGCAAACACCATGCAGCCACAGAGATAAATGCTCAGCATTATCTCCTATGATTGAAAAAAAGAGGGAGAAGAAGGAGAGAAGAGATACTGAATCATAAGGGAAATCAGGTAAACAGAATCTGGGGAAACATATGTCTGTGAAGCACAAGAAAAATACGAATTCATACTAAGCAAGGGTGAGAAATTTTGGCATACAGGAGACTTTGAAATCAATGCTTTACAGCGAACTGCTAACACACACTGCATGCTGTGGTGCTGCCAGGAGAACCTGGCTGTGGAATTGCCTGACCCTCAAGCCTTTTAAGACTCTCAGCCATGACTTTGCACTCCCTTTGACCACCTCTGACCTCAATGAGAAGAGACATGGCAGCAACTCAGAAAATTGCCAAACTCACCTCCTGCTTCCATTGAGCCACAAGCTGAGCATAGTCCAAGTCAGCAAGCACCCATGCGCAGCCACCAGCCATGCCCTCTGCCATGCCCACACCACAGCACTGAACTACACATCTGTGTGCTTTCAAAGTGTAAAACCAACAAAAGGAAATTTCATAGAACCATAGAACCACAGACTGCTTTGGGTTGGAAGGGACCTTAAAGTTCATCCAGTTCCAACACCCTGCCATAGGCAGGGACACCTTCCACTCATGCAGGTTGCTCCAAGCCCCATCTAACCTGGCCTTGAACACTGCCAGGGATGGGGCAGCCACAGCTTCTCTGGGCACCCTGCGCCAGCGCCTCAGCACCCTCACAGGGAAGAGCTTCTTTCCAAGGACTAATCTAAATCTACCTTCTTTTAGCTTAAAGCATTTTCCTTTGTCCTTTCACTAGGAGCACCCTTCTTGTGGATTAAACAGAAGGAAGCTGAGTCTGCCCTCAGACAGACAGAAGAAGTCATCTGTCACCAACATATACAACAGCTCCCTTGGCATAACAGGCTTTTTGTGCTTTCCAGTGCTGCTCCTTCAGCTTCCGTCCGCTCAGGGTACCCGCTGGCTGCACAACTGCAGGCAAGTTACACTCACAGACCACAGCTGCCCTTGCAGTCAGCACACAGGTGTCTGAGGGTGAAATTTTGTTCATGCCTCTCCCTACAATAAAATAAAAACAACTTCAGCACGAATTCCCCTCGAGATTGCACACAAAGAAGAAACCAAGCCTCCACAGTACTGCAGACTGGCCCATTAAAGCGAATGGTTAAATTCTTGCTATGAAAAAGTAGGCGTTGTTGTCTGTTTTGTGAGGCAGAAATCAATATTCCCGCCTCCTCTCCTTCTGTTATTTCACCTTGAGGTACTCATGTTCAGATAGATGAGATCTGAATCTTACTCACTGCTACTGCAACTTTTCTCTCTCCAGCATTTCACAGGGTCACAGATGTTCTTGCAGTCCTAACCTGCCTGTAATTTACCACTCGGCTCCCTAAACTGAACACCACTGGTGACTGAAGTAGTGACTGATTTTCCTTCCAAATCACACCACTGTGGTTATTTCTAACTATTTATCTATACCCTGTATCTCAGTCATTTTGCTCCCTGTGTCCTCCAATAACAACCCTCTCTCTGCCATAGCCTCTTTCTTTTCTGGACCCCTATAATTCACTCCCTGGTGCTAGCCTCTTCCATACTGCAGCCAGCTCATATAAATGATGTTTTATTGTGAAATGCCCCTTCTACTCTCTGTCTCCCTTTAATCTAACTGCAGGGGGCAGCTTGGTGAGGTCTATGAATTCAGGGGGGTGAGGGGGAAGTCGCAGGTGACTGACACTTAGACCAGGCAAGCCTGAAGCAGTGTTGGCTGGGGAGGGAGAAGCAGGGGAAGATAAGGTCACACCACACCTCAACAGTGGGTCCTTCAGCTAGGTTCAGAATCAGGGGCCTGGACCGGCTCCTGACGATCAGGTAGCAATAACGCCAGGCTCACTGGGCTGTTCCAATGAGCCCTCTCTGAAGGCAGCTCTGCCTACTATCACATTTGCCTCTGCCACCTATGGATTAGACAGTTGCAATATGCTCTGTTTGGCACCAAGCTTTAACTCCATTCATAAACTGAAGGCAGCGCAGAACTCAGCACTCTGTTAGATAAGCCTCATCTCTCGCCCACAATCACTCATGCATTTGTGCTCCCTGTTTATGTCATCTGACCACTGGTTTCCAGATGGATTTTAACACGTTCCTGTTGACCTCTAATACCTCGCACATCAGAACACTTCCTACGTGCAAAATCACCTCTCCTGCTTCCCAGAAGCTATAGAAAAGACATCGGGTATTCTTGCACACATACCTCAGAGAGCAGAGTTGAGGGTTGTTCAGTCTTTAATTTGCCATTGTTTGCTGGTGACAGTCTGATGAAATTGCTTGAGTAATAATGAAGACAGTTTTCATTATCTGTCATTTAAAAACGTCAAGGGAGCTTAGACTGAATGGATAGGTGCTACCTGTTGTTTCAAATAGCTTTTGATGAAGGAAATACATTTCAAAAGTACCAGTCACTGATTTGCGGGTGCTGTACAAAGATTACATAAAACAGTGAGATCCTTCCAAAGAAAACAAGCAGATTTCCCCCTTGCTCTTCAGATACTGGCTTATCATCAGTGTGGTGCTGACTTTCTTCTGCAGTAATCATTGGCAGCTCTCAGATCTGCAAGGTCATAGATGATAGAGGACAATACCAAGAAAAACGGGACTCTTCATTATTAAAGGACACTTGAGAGTTGTGGCTTAGCTCTTCACTCACTGGAAATGCTTCACTCTCCTTCTTTTACATTTTCACTTGTGTGCTTTTATGGTGCAAACTCTGGACCACTTTAGTAACAGATGTCATGGCTGGACATACTTCTGCCCAAACATTTTGCTAGTCCTCTCACAGCTGAACTGCAATAACAGACTGCGTGAGTGTTCCTACTCCATCTGAACACAAAATCTGCCAGCTTATTTTAAATGGTATCTGTTTATTCCTTAGCATGAATACATCTGCTGACAATACCTGCCTTACAGGTCCTGAGAGACACCTGGGACAGCATGTTTCTTTTTGCTGTCTGTATCCTCATATTTTTAGAGCATCCACTTAACATGAGAGATGGTGTTGCTCAGGGGACGTGCCTTGGTAATGAAACTCTGATGGGATACACTCTCTGTGCCTTGGCTTGCTCACAAGGTGGGCTGTTCCTACACACAATCTGTACCTTTTGCCTGTCCTTTCTGTCAAACCAGAACAAAATGAATGCCAGCAGTCCAGCCAGCATGCAAGGAATGCAGGTAATACACTGGCTACAGTGTCTTTAAGAACCACTTGCATATTTGGTTATTGTTTTTATATGGGTACCCAGCATCAAAGGGTGTACATAGCATGAATCTCTTCTAAGCACTTAAATGCCGAAGCATGGGTACCTTCCATTTACGAATCAGCTAATGAGGATTTCTGCTGGTTTATCCACTAACTCAACCCCAGCTTGCCTGGGTGCCATCAAGTCCCCTTTCTCCCATGTGAAGAGGCTGCAGTGTCCCCGTTATTTCCCAGCTCTTGGTGGTATATATGAGGTTTAAAACTAAGATTTGATGGTAATGAGGAAGGAAAGAAGGACTGAACCTTAGGACGGTGGGCTCTGAAAGTCACTGATGTGGGGAAGAAATAAGAGTTGTTCTGAGACCAAATCATTCCCATGTTTTGTTTCCATTACGACGATGTTTCCCAGGCACTTACTTGAGCCATCCTTTCAAAGCACCTCCCAAAGAAAAGAGGTTAAGTTCCTGGCAAAACATTCCAAAAACATATGTCCCCAGCTCCCTGCTGCCATAAGCAAGCACCACTCCAATGATTTCAATAAAGCCGCACTTTCCGTGGCCCTAAGGCTGTAATACTACAGTAAACAAAGCCAAATACCATAAGCTTCAAGGTCTGAATCCAAGTCTTCAACGATTTACACATACAATCCACCAAAAGATGGCTAAACCCACAGGAGGTGGCATACAGCTGGCTGTCACAGAGCTGTTTCACCCACCAGCAGAACATGGGCCACAGGGCCTCATCCTGGGGAGAGCAATGCTGGTGGACCCCAGCCTGCTCCTCATGGGCACTTGCCTTTGAAAGGACAGTGGTACCTCACTGCTCTGGGCTCTGTGCTTTGCTGGCACTACAGCCTCCCTGATGAGGCCTCTGCCCTCACCAAAAATACATCTCGCACCCCACTCTAATGGCCACAAGGATGAGATCAAGCAACATAATACTGATACCAATACATAATACTGATACCAAAACCAAATAACCTTACAGTTTCAGCTGCTTACCACTCTGGCTTCTTCACTGCCCCATTATAGAGTTTTCCCTTTCCTTTTAAAACATCCAAGCAAACACCGCTCACTCCAAGCAAGGGGTAGCCCAAGGCTGTTGCCAGGCTGGGTTTGGGACCCACTGAACCACATGCTGAAAGCAGACTATGGCTCAGTTAGACGACAGCATACATCCTGGAGTAAGGAGGATGCAACGCTGGATAGTGGCTCAGGACTGGGTGAACACTGCAAATGAATGGTCTCTCCAGTTTCAGAAGTGGTCCCTGAAGGCCAACAGTAAGGGAATTTGGCTGGATAATATAGTCTGGGAAACACACTCAACACAGATCCAGTGAGTAATGTTGAAAATCCATAGGCAAAGGAAATGTTTTAAAACAGAGGAGGAAAATCTACTTGCAATCAATAGCGTGAAGGTCCCTGAAAGGAAACACTCTGAAAAAAAAAAGGGACACATTTGCCACACATAAATCTTTAATGATATCTTGTTGTTCTAACAAAGCTTAAAAAAAGAAAAATCCAACAAAAACCCCAGATACTGCAACACACCTGATAGAGCAATCATCCTCACATGGCAAAATACGATTTTCACACCTGGTAAATGAAATGACTGTGCTGCACCCTGAGGCCAGGGTTAGGGGCTAAGGTGAGCTGGTAATGGAAGGTTAGAGACCACGTAACAGCTCTTTAGGGAGCATCTTTCACATGCTCTTTTCATGTACAGCAGTGCACTGTGATCAGAAGGCACTGGTGGCACATACTGAAGTCACTGCCACTGACAGTGCTCTAATGGTGCAGTCACCAGGTGATAGCTCAGGTTTGCATGCCAGTGCCCCTCAGGCTCAGGGCAAGGTTTGCTCTCTTGTAAGAGCAGTCCTGCATTCTTTCATCTCCTCGCAGATGAAGAGTAAAGCTACAGAGCTAAGACAACAAACTTCTCAAGCACATACAGCTACAGCCTCAGAGCTAACAAAAGAAAAGCAGGCAGTGAAAATCAAGACCACAATACTGACCACGGGCCATGCTGGGAGGAACCCAACACAGTCACAATCTGCCCTGTATCAGCACACAAGACTGCTAGATCCAGGCAGGATAGCTACATAATTTGCCCATCACTCAGGAACAGGAGAGAAGTGAGACCTGTGGGGAGCCAGCAGGCCCTGGAGGTATGGAAACTCACAAGAAAATCAGCAATCTTGGAATCAAAGAGGAAGATGCATGGAGAAATACACTATATACTCTAGCACCAGACACATGGCTTAACAAGATGCTTTAGACTATCTGGCTCCATAAATTAGACTGTGATTCCCAGTTCTTTAGCTCCCAGCTCCTGCTGATTTCTGTGGATAAAAGAGATGTTTGTCACTCCCAAGATCAGATGCCAGATCGAATGCTTTTCAAGAAATACACAGATGAGTATGTTCCTAGGGAGGAATGAGCCAGAGCTAAGCCTTCAAATGAGCACAAGGAGAACCTCCTGCCCACAGACAGGAAAGTGGTAACCTCCTTCACTTCCTTTGTGGCTTTAACCTAAACCACAACTCCTCCCTTCGGGTTAGGAGTCTCTTCCACTCATTCAGATGTTTGTCAGCTTGCCTCTTTCCAATACCCAGCATCCACCACTGCCACATAGGGGGAGAAAAAAAAGCTCTTTTCTTTTCCCTCTCTCTTGCACCCCTTTTGCAGTTTCTTTCCTAACCAAGCACAGCTTCAGTGCATGGCAAAGCAAGTCAAAACTACAGCTCTTCAGGCACAGGCACAGAAATTAGCAATTGCAACATGAGGGAGCAGGGAGAAGCAGCCGTTGGCATACAGGCTACACCAACATTTGGGAATGCTGGCAGTGAGGAAACATTGGTGCCAGTGGGAAGAGTGATGCCAAACCAACTCACTGGGCTTTTCCATGAGCACAAGCACGCCTTCCCAGCCTGAGGCACAACATCCTTCCTTCTCCCCCGGAGAACTCCAGAGCATGGATGAGCTGCTGAAAGTAGGGGATAGACGGGGGCAAGAGCAGGGAAGAGCTCTGCTGCCACATAAGAGGCACTTTGCCAGTGCAGACAGAGGTGAGAAGTTCAGCCCCCATCACCCCCTGTCTGGGGTGTCAATGAGCAGGAGGTGGCTCTCTCCTCACTCAGATCCCATCATCTGCTGAAGGGAGACGTGAGAAGCTCCTACCCAAAACCCTCCTGGTCCAAAGGCTTAACTGCAGGATACCCAGGTGATATTGGGGGTTTCGGAGAGAGTCAGGTGTTCTAAAAGATTTGAGCAGTACTGCATAGGCATTTTCTTCTACTTAACAACTGCTCATAATGGGGGTAACCTCTCTCACTGCAATACACATGGTGTGAGTGATGCAGTTTCTCCCTTGTCACCCCCCACCTTCAGGACATTTCAGGACTATGCAGGGTGAAAGAGAAGGGAATTCTTTTTATTCCTTCCGGATTTCAAGAGTTTTCAAATACTTTTCCTACATCTGATCAAGGGAAGAACATCGTTTCCAAAACCTGTACCTAGAAACTACAAGCAAATTAATGAAATGCAAGATTTCATTTTATCTTCTCGGAGCACTTCATTCTGACAACTTCCAAACTTTTCTCAGGGTTTGGGTTTTTTTCAAGAAGGGGCAATCAACTTTTCCTGAAAATAGCAACAATTCTGGCAAATCAGCAATTTTCTAAGAAAAATGTATCACTGGAGAAAAATCCGAACAAAACCTACTTCTATTATTTCCTCCCAGCACTGCACAAGAATATGCCTCTGTGGTGTAATTCAGCTTTAAGTTTCATAGCAACTCTGATTCAGACATATTGCACACGCAGATATTAGAATATGCCTTTGACAACACGAGAGCAATGCAAAACAGTGTATATACAATATGGGCAAGCAATGCTGCTATGGAAACCCTTCCTTTGAATTCCCGTATATGGGGGGTTTAAATTCTTATCCCTAATACTGCTTTAACAGAATTTTGTGTACTTTCATTTCCTTGCTCAACTGATCTCCCTCCTTGTAGACTTTGCCCATTGGGAAATAAAGATGGTTTTGTGGGTGAAGCAGAAGGTGGTGAAATCTGCACCGCATTCCTGGTGCTGCCATACACATGCCATACACACACCTGCTCCATGAGCTACAGCAAGAGAAGTAACTAACTGATCTGTGCCTCAGCTTCTGCAGCTGTAAAATAGAAATAAACTAGCATTTTCCTTCGGATATGACTCGAATGTGCTCTAAAATCCTTTGTGACAACCAGAAGATACATGCATCCTTATTCCTATTTGTTACTTTCTGTAGGCGAGGAGTTACTGTCCTCTACAGACCTATGCTGATGATCTCTCTATACCGAAGAACCAAATCAGGAAGTACAGTCGCCCACTCATGTAGCGAACAGATAAGTAATAAAGCAGTGCACTTGCCAACTCCTAAGGAGGTGGTTTCTTAAAAAGACATAGGAAGCTTTCATGTTTTGAAGCTGACTAATTTCAGAAAGTTCCCGTTTTGCTCTCTTTTTCCTTAAAATCCTCCAAAACCCACCTGTTGACCTGCTCTTCTGAAGTGTCTGCTGCCAGGGAGGGTCACACTGGCTAAGGTAAAGGTAATGGTGCTGGAAGAAAAGAGCATAATTTATCTGTCCATCTATTCCCCTTGCAGGGTGCTGCCACTGACACCAGCAGTACCTTTCGGGTCTCACCCCAACAAGGAGAGATGTCCTAAAGCTCTGCCAAATGCATCGCGGGACACATGCCACCACCTGCTGCAAGACATGGGCAGAGTGTGCAATCTAACAATGATCACCCAGCAGCCAAACAAACTCACACGTGCAACCCAGCGATCACAAGCACAGATAAGTTACTTGCACTTGTCTGATGGTATAATTGCCAGACTGCACATTCAAATGAGTATTTGTTTAAGTGTGTGATATACAGATAGAGCTTATGCACTTGAGGCCAAATTTATCCCTGTTGTAACTTCCCTAACTCCAGTAGCAATTACTCAAAGGATTAATTTGGCCCACAGTGTTTCCCAGTACATGTGATTCATCATTTCTTTCCTATAACACAGAATAATATGCTGTTTCAATCAGTAGTGGTAGCCTGGCCTCCTTGAGGCTGCCGGACTCCCTGTTTAATCAGACATAAAACAAATCACTTGCAGAGGCAGAGGCGTACAAGCATGCTTTAATTACAATATTGTAACACCAATTAGAGATCTATCTAATCGAGGGCTCAGTACTTCCTACTTGAGTACTACTCCCATGTTGGGATAATTACTGCTAATTAAGCTTGGAACTAATTAGGCCAAATGATCTCATTTATACCCACATAGATGACTTCTAGGAGCTCACACACACACAAAAAAAATCCAATGGTGATTTTATCATTCCTGGACTCATCAGCACTTTGCTTTCTAAATGGATGGTCCCTCTCCAATGGATAAGCTTCGTTAAAAACTCAAGTCCCAGATGATCTTCAGTTCTCCCAAGTTAGAGAAATGCTCTCTGAAGGCGTTTCAGATGGTTGGCCTGAGTCACCTTTTGCTCCATTAGACACAGTGGATTAACAGAGCTGTCAATCATGGCCTGGTTCATTCAAAACCTACATGTTAACCACACAGTTATGATTATAACTTCTCAGTGCATCTAGCACTACCTACAACACCACAACTGCTGCACAGAATAAGGTTTGCTGTAGTGTGCTGTGCTGTGTTAAGACTTACAATAACTTTAAAACAAAAACTCTTAAGCACAGCCAACAGCTTTATGTACTTGTTGCATGTTCCACATCGATGCTGCATGTAATAAGAAGTTGCATCCATTGCTGCCCAGTGACAGTAGCTCAGCTGTGCTTGTATGTGATGGCTGAGGGAAGAGCCTGGCTCTAGCTAATGGGAGCTCCTTCCAAAGCCCGTCTGTGCTACATGACTCCCCATGTTCACAAGCTGACTGGATCTAACAAAGTTGACTTTACCCTGCAGTCAGAAAAATGAAGGACAGATCTTCAAGCTGTGTTTATGTTGCAGCTTATCCTCCTCCCCTTCAACCTCAACATTTCTGCACCAGTTCAGCACTGAGATTCTCAGGTAAAAGAGACATCAAGGCAACGATCGTTTAGACCTGCCCTTGGCTTATGGGAACAGTTTCAAGCAGTAAGTATGGTGTTCCCTGCCTACTGTTGGCATGGCCAAAGCTTAAAAAAACCCCTCTGAGCACTGCATTTTTGTCTGGGTATTCTGGGGACTACGAGTTGGCCAGTATTTCAGAAATTGCTTCTCACCAAAGCTGGTCTGCACCAGTAGTGTGATTTCCTCCTGCTGCAGGAAACCTCCTAGTTTCTGCCATCTGAGCCACCAGACTGCAGATACTGTGCCCAATTTCAGTTTCATGGCTGAGTGAAAGAACAATGCCACCTACCAAAACACCAGCCCCACGTCTCCAACGTGACTGGACATCTTTCAAGTGCCAGAAAGGACTTCTACCCAAGATCTGTCCGGGAGCACCCACCTGTCTGTGCTGCAAACTTCCCAAACCTCCATGGCCTCCTGTCCCTAAGCAGTCAGAGTACCCCAACACCTCTGCTGAGCCTGTCACCCCTGAGGAGGCTGCAGACGCGCAGGGCTGTGCTGTTGGGCATTGCAAGCAAGTCAAGAATGACTCAGTCATGATCACTGCACAGGCCATCTCTTTCTGTACATCCCTTCTTCCAAATCCTGCCTCCAGTTCAAGCCTCCCAGGATCCACTTCGAGGTACAGCATGTAGTAAATCCTGCTGTCTCTTTACTTTTGGCTTTCTCTCACCAGCTGCCTTTATTACTCCTAAACCTTTATTACTCCTGCTAAACACTTAATTTTCTCACGCTTTCTAGTATTTTACGCTGGAATCTTGAAGCCATGTCAGAATCAGGAATTCCCCATTGTCTCTACGTCTTCTTCCAGCCTGGCCCTTTATCCTCACAGTGATCATTGTTCCCTGGTGAGTCACAGATACCCCCCTTCTTCCCTGCAAATGCCTCCTGAACAACCTTCTCTTTTCCAAAGCCTGTCAAAACTAAGCCCAGCAGGATTCCCTACACCAGCCTGACCTGGTTACAATACCTCCTGGAACAGATCCTCCTGCTGTCTGTGAAATTCCTGTACAAGTGCACTTCTTTATGCAGTACCATTAGCAGAAGATTAATAAATAATGCACAGGAATAACACAATCCCCAATAAGCAATGTACTACTTCTCCTAGTTTCTTAAGTGAGCAACATGAATCCTAAATCTAATCTGCCCCTCCTGTTACCCAAGCCCCTCCTCAGCTACCAAACTCTGCAAGCCTGTCGTTCCGTTCTTCCCAGCTGCCAAGGCTTTTGCTGCTACCTCCTCCAGCCCAAATACGCTAGAAAACATGAATGCAAGCATCCATACACACACTAGGTTACGTGTTGAAAAAATTGCGCATGCTTCCATATGCTGCAATACAGTGCTCATAGGTATTATTCAGGTATCCGCTGGAACCCCTGCAGGAAGAGGTGAGCTGGAGATTTTCTAATGGAAAGAAAATCACTGAATCCAAAGTCTGAGCAAGACAGTGGTAGATATATGATCAGGGCAGTGTTCAGCAGAAGCACAGATTGGGCCCAAGGGGCCTCTGAATGGCATCTTTAGCGTTAAAAGGAAGGAATTCAGGAGCTTTAGATCAGAAGTGCATCCCAAATGGGCATTAGACTCTAATAAATAAGATGCTTTACACTGACAGAGTGCCAAAAACCTCCTAACATCCTCCCTGAACTCTGCATACAGGCGTCTCTTCAGTTGGTAGTGGTTTGGATGGCAGAAACCAAGCAAACAAGCTCCCTACGTAACAGAGGAAGGAAGGCAAGCAACATCCTGGTGGAGGAACATCAAGTCACAACCGCTACACCATGCATGCTCTAATTTGGGACCACAATAAGCCCTCCAGCACAGGGACTGTCTCTTTCTGGTGTCTGGACAGTACCTTGCACAACGAGACCCCAGTCCCATACCAGCTCTTCAGCATGCACTGCACAAATATCTACTGTCACCAGAGGCCTGCAAAGAGAAGCTGTCTCACATGGACCTCCCCAGGGGCATCTGCAGGGGATGGTGGAGGTCTGAGTCACTGACCTGAGACCCAGACCCAGGGAGCTCACTGTGAGTCACAGTTCAGTGTGTCCTCCTTCCAGACAGGCTTCCTCAGGCATTATCAAACATTCACACATGTGGGAGTTTTAATACAGGGTTTTTTTCAGAGCAAATCCCATCCTCTTATCCAGGGTTTGCCTGCACACAGAGAGGTCCAGTTGGTGGCCAGCCCTGTATGGCCTTAAGAGGTGAAAAGTGCAAGGACAAAGACAAGGGCCAGAAATAACCAAATTTTCATTGTCATGAAGCAGTAGTCACAGTAAAACATCTAGGGTCCCAGCAGCGAGGTGACAAGAGACTGAGGGACACTGTCCCTGTCCCCTCCCATCCTGAATATCTGGGTTGGTCCAGCTGCATTTCCAAAAGGAAAGCGAAGAGGCTGCTGCTTACTGTAGAGAGCTGCCAGCTTCGGATCTTCAACCCTCCCGAGAGCCCTAGCTCAGGCTCTTGTTGCATAAGGCAGGGACACATCCCTGAGTCTGAGGTTTAGAAACAAGATGTATTTATTTGTTATTATTTTCAGTTATCTGAGTGCGGTAAAGGTCAGAACACTTATCTTCTGGGGCTGGTTCCTGCTCCCACTCATGCGATTCAAAACCAATTGAATGATTTTTTCCATACTTCTCAGGCAGAAAAAATCCAGTGGGAATGAAACCTGATACAAGGCATTTTCTAAAGAGGATCTGTGGGAAATGAGGATCCACTGCAATGAGAGGAAGGGAAGGCTTGCAGGCACTCCTGGGCACCTCATTCCTAGTCCCCTTTAGTCACAACAAAAGATGATTAGAGATGGTAGAGAGGCCACAGCTTTCTACCCAAGTTTTAACCTAAGCTGATCTCAAGGACTGGACAGTATCACCCAAGTGATACTCCCAGAGCTGCGCTTTGGGTGACAAGACTCAAGGACATCGCTGCATGCCCTGTGCCGGGTACATGGGCTGCTCCACAGCCTCCAAGATTAATTTATGCAAAACACAGGAAGACGGGCTTTTTCCTTTTGCAGTGAATGACTTCATTAACCTTTCAGGAGCTTGGCAACAGTGAAGTGGAAGCAGTGGGAAAATCACTCTTCTGGGGGAAGGGAAGTTCTGCTAACATCACATACCTGGAAGAGACCAAAGACAACAGGAAAGGATGGACACTGGTCTACTTACACTCTGCCTTTCCCTTCTGCTTTCGCAGGCACCCTCCAGTCTCTGCCCTGCTCTTGCAATGGTCTTCCTCCCGGAGCTGCTGACAGCTCACACCATGACCAGACAAGGAAGTCAGATGGGAGGGCAAACAAGGCAGAGGAACAAGATTTTGGGAAGAGTCTGGGGAGAGACCTAGCCCAGAGGCAGAGCGGGAGGGAAGGAGCAGGTAAAACAGGTGAGGCAGGTATGAAGAGGGAGAGGAAGGGCTGTGGGAAAAATGGGAAAAGGTATATGGCATCTTGCACAGAGCCACCCAAGGGATACCATCTCAGCATGCTAAGGAAGTGTTGGTCAGTTACAGAAACAGAAGGGAGAAATCAGGAACTGCCTGGTTAGGAAAGCTGAGGCTGAGAGCTTTTATGAGCCTGGGCCTGAGTCACAACTGGCAGGGGCAAATGTTGTGCTACTCAGAAACAGACCTAAACTGCACTGGAGGCCACAAAGTCACCATGCCCTGTCCTGCAGGTCACTGGATGAACTTCAGCACATGGCCACCGACATGACCTCTTTGTGCCCTATTGTCAGGGACACTTGATGAGCCTTCATTTGCCAGCTGTCCCATCAGCCTAGCTGCAGCCACCTCTCCCTGCCCTGGGGAAAGGACTACGCCATGTCCCCATTGTGGGAGGCAGAGTCCATGAAGGGATATCCAAACATACCACCAACTGTTGCTGCTGGCCAGGATCCTTGCAGGCAAAATCCTATCCCTGCAGGTAGGTGATTAAATAGGCTGCATCCACTCTGGCTGACAGAGGAAAGGCTATTGCCTATCAGATAGTGGGATAACTTCTTTGTGGCTATCCTTCAGGCAGATGGGAAAGGAGTTCTCCCTAAGGCAGTGACCCTGCTGTTCCTGTCCTGTGCAAAGCACCCAGAACAGAGCATAGCTGTCCTGATGTGCTGGGCTCAGTGCAGTTCTCCACAAGATGCAGACACCTCCCGAGACCCCCAGTGCTAGTGCTCTCCTTCCTCTGGCAGCTTTCCCTGGCAGAGTAGAGGACGGGAACTCCACCAGGAGTGATGCAGGGGGATACCCACAGTTGTCTCCAAGCAGCCAGGCAGAACACAGTCCATGTTTTCAGGGCAGAGTGTCTACAGCCAGGGGGAAGCTGGAGAAACAGGATTAGCACAATAGGCCAGGACCAGAACAAGGCACAAGGCCATGCCCAGGGAGGTAAGGTGACATCAGGAGACAAAACTCAGGACTACAGACTTTACCAGGCTCCCAGGCAGACACTGAAGTGACAACATTACTGCAACTCAGAACAAGAGCTGGGGCAGCCCCATCCAGAGCGAACAGGACATAAGCAGAGAGAGTCTCACCTTGCTCAGCCAGAGGGCAAGCTACAACCACGGACTGCCTGGCCAATCCCATGCCTTGGCCAGCCCATGTGGCCCAGCTGCAGGGACACACAGACAGGGACAACAAAAAGGGGTCTACATCAGAGAGGCATGTCAGGGAGGAATTTGGGGGATAAACCAGAGAGAGGCGATAGGAAGAGTGTGCGGCACATGAATAGTGGGGGAGGGTAGGAGATACAGGGTGAGAGAAGAAAATGACATGAACAGAAGGAAGGGAGCTGCAAATAGAAGGGGATATGGAAACAGCAGAAAGAGACAGATTGCAAGAGCGGTGGAAGTAGAGGAGACCTAGAGGGACAGAATATAATAAGAATTCTTAAAATGAGAGGAAAATGGAGAGAAAAGAGAGGAGAGACGGGAGAGGAGAGGGATTTACAGTCTCCTGGAGAAGGAAAACAAAAAACCCTGCGTGTTTTTGTCCTTAGCTTTCAAAGATTTCAAGGGAGCAGAGTGAAGATTTGTCACTGTCATTTTAAGAAGGGGGGAATTTAAGGTGCAGAGACTGAGAGAGCCAGTGAAGGAGTGGGATGGTAGAAAGGAGCTTAGCTACCTACTCAATAGTCTTCTTTCAAACATACAGGTGAAAAATCCCACACTGGTTTGGGCTGGAAGGGACCTTAAAGCTCATCCAGTTCCAACCCCCTGCCACAGGCAGGGACCCCTTCCACTAGAGCAGGTTGTTCCAAATCCCTGTGTCCAACCTGGCCTTGAACACTGCCAGGGATGGGGCAGCCACAGCTTCTTTGGGCTCCCTGTGCCAGCGCCTCAGCACCCTCACAGGGAAGAGCTTCTGCCTAAGAGCTCATTTCAGTCTCCCCTCTGGCAGGTTAAAGCCATTCCCCTTGTTCTCCCCCTACAGGCCTTTGTCCCTCTCCAAATTCCTTGTAGGCCCCCTTCAGGTACTGTGAACTGCTCTAAGGTCTCCCTGGAACCTTCTCTTCTCCAAACAAGTCCAACTCTCAGCCTATCTCCAGAGTAGAGGTGCTCCAGCCCTCTGATCATCTTTATGGCCTCCTCTGGACTTGCTCCATCAGGTCCACAGTCTTGACTTTCTTCTCCAAAGCACACCAGAGAGAGCCTACTACCCCAAGATGGTTGGAAGATGGCCTGCTAGAAGAATAAGAGGTAACCCAAAGTCACACAAAAAAGTGGCACCTGCTCTTTTTTGCCAGCACCAAAGTCTCTGGAGATCTGGATTTAGACATATGCAGAGTAAACTAACCTTGAATGCACCAAACATGCTTATGTGGAGAATTACCTGCAGGGAAAAGATGTTGCAGTGTGGGTTCAGGTGCTTGCCAACCCAACCAGCTAACAGCAGCACCCAAAGCAGGGTGCAGGAGGAGACTGCAATGGTGGCTTTGCTCTTGTAACACCCGCTAACATCTTTCACCTGCAGCTCCTTTTCTTGTGTCCAATATTTGTCCAGTTTAACTTGTACCACCTTTACGTTTCACAGAAGACAGTGCTTTTTGTGCAAACACCAAGCCCCAACACCACATACACCCAACCCAAATACAGTTTGTAAGAGCCCTGAATAAACCAAATACCCGGTGCCTGCTTGCACTCCCGTACACACATGGGCAAACAGTGCTTCCCAGTTACTCACTGCACACAGGAAACCAAAGGATCCAGTATTTTCCTAACCTCAAACAACACTACTTTATGGGCTGCTAGCACTAGGATTCCCTCGTCAGGGAGTGACGAAGGTCTCTGCTATAAACTGATGCTAATGGCAGGTTGTGTACCTTGTTTGTTTATTGCCGAGGAGGAATGTTTGTCGTGGCTGTCAAGTTTATAAAAATATTTCCATGACTTCAGACAGCTTGGCATTCTTACTGCAGCTGAGGGAGTGGGTGAATGCACAGATGAAAAATGGAAGAAACATTATTAAGGGGGGAAAGAACATCCCCTACCACCACCAAGATGGCTCAGAAAGTCCAGGAAGGTCAGAGACATTTCTGAATAAAATGCATTTTTCTTTCCCCAGGGTTTTCTGAAGGGCTGGCAATAATTAAGCATCACAACACCTTTCTGGAGTAGATAAGTCAGCTGAGGCCATCTGAGGTTAAAGGACTTGCCTGTGATCACACACAGCAAATCAGTGGCAAAAAGGAGAATTAAACCCAACAGGCATATCTTCCATTACCCAAGCCCTACACACCTGGCTGACATCCAGATGCAAAGACAGGAGCTGTGCTGACCTGACCAAGCATGGGTCCTCCAAGGCAGTACAGCAACCAGGCTTATTGCTGAGCGGCAGGCATCCACCCTCACTTAAAGATGGTAATTGTGAAAACAAGTGACAGAAGGCTGGGAAGCAGTGCCTAGTTACAAACTGTGGAGCCAAGTGGATTAAATATACATCGATAGATTCAATTACAAAGAGCAGCATGCAAAATGGAACTGACTGCAGTCACAGACCCAGGATGGCAAGAAATAACCCCAAAATATAACCATGGTTTTCAGTTGGAAGAAATTCGTGCTTGCAGACCTCATGGAGAAGGTGCAGTCTTCAGTCTGCAGGGGGATTATTCCTGGCTACCCAGAGCAGTGAGCAGTGACACCCAAGCTCCAAGGGCTAGTGAGAAGCCTGCAGGACTCTAGTGGGCTGAGAGAGATCCGTATCACCTAATGCTGAGCAGCCCTTTGTTATCCCTGTCACCAGAGACACTGGAGAGTGAAGTGGCAGAGAAAAGGAGCTGTTCCCCCATGTGTCGCACAGGGTGGGGTGCACCCGCTGAGAGAGAAGGAAGAAACCTGTTCCACACTTGGGTTCTGCACTGCCCTGGGCTGGAATATCCAAAGACACCCTCACTGGTGTCAATATTCATCCCTGCATCCATCTGCACTCAGATGCACAATCTGGTTTTGGCATACTGAGGTAGTGGATTTAGCTGAAGGAGAGGCCACATCCTGACACCGCTGACCAACTCAATGGTTCAATACTTCTTGTCTGTAGCAGGGAAAGAAGCTCACTCATGTCTCCTCCTTTGCCCATCCATTTCCCCAGAATTTCAGAGATTATGGAATTATCACTGCAACTCCCTGCCCAACTTCACCCACAACACTGCATGTGCTACCCTGATCACTGGTAAGGGTTTGATTTTCTCCTTCCTGGAGCAAAAATAGGAAGGATAACCATTCAGTGCTCCATACACACAGCTGCCACCTGACAAATGCAGGTGAACACAGCTGAACAGAAAGACAAGTACAATCTCAGGCCATTTTTTTTTGTACCTGGGGAACTAGACCAGCAGTATTTTGCATGCAAGATTACAGGTCTGTGTGTAGTTGCGTTTTCACATTCCATTACTCCAATTGCACACAGCCAGTTACATGCCTTAGCAGCAGCTTACAAAAGCAATTGCTGCTCAACATACAAAATCCAGCCTCCAGATGCACACGCGCAAGACTGAAACCTGGTCCTTATTTTTCAGCTCCAGAAAGCAACATACATTTTACAAGATGCCTGCACCCTGCACAAACACTACACCAGTGTTTCCTTGCACTTAGGTTTCTACGTTAATCCACGTATTTGTCCAAGCTTTGCAATAACCTACAATGTATCCAGCATTCTGCAATAAGAAGCATCCCAAAAATGCAAAAAAGGCCCCTGGTTCTGCATTAAAAAATTCTACTCCCAGCAAGCAACTGTAACCACCTCTCCAGCTAGAATGTACTGTCTGTTTAAGGCTCCAGAGAAATGCAGTGCTAACCCTTTAAGACAGTAAGAGATGAATACTTTTTTTCATTTAAACTATAGGGGAGTTTTACCTAGATAGACTGCAATTTCCTGAGCTCCAGTCTGGCAAAGGGCCCGGGGCTAAGACCACCCCCCCCTTCTTTTGGCAAAAATTACCATGGCGTCTCTAATAGTCTGAGCAGTTTTCAGGGGGTTGTTTTTACAAAGGATGTTGAGAAAAACCCAGTTGTAAGCAAGCCCAGGCACTGCAGAACTTCTTCCAAGAACTAAACTGATGCACAACGTCCTCAGCGTACTATCCCCGAATACCCTACCAAGGGATGGTTCAGTTCTGAGTCAGAGGGAAGCAGATTGAAGCACAAACAGCCATTCCTGCACACCACTCTCCCCTCTACGTACTCACACACAAGTTTAAAATGCGAGCAGCGACCAGGTTGAGGTTGGCTTGGGAAAGCTGATGAGATCACAGTCCAGGGAGATAGAGCCTCAGATAGCCTCAAGTTATTGTTAATCGACTCCTTGTTTTGCATGAGGACATGGAGAGCAGTTGTTATACCAGGTTTACCATATGTTTGTAATATTGTTGTTATGGGAATACATGGACAGCCCGTGTCACTGGCAAGTTGTGCTGTTTTCTGCTGGAAGGACAAAACAGACTCCACCATCCAGGAGAGCCCGAGTGTGCACATACTTGTAGCAGAATCTGTTGTAGCATGAGTCACGCTGGGTGCAGAGCCACAGGCTTTGTTCATGGGACAGTGCACAAGCCCACTGTGGTGTCTGCACAGGAGCACTTCACACAGCACTGGCAACACAGCCTGCAGTTCCTTCCCTGGGAGGTGGGCAGCTGCTGCCCCCATTTTACACATTGAAGCAGGAGGATCCATCCAAGCTTCAAAGCAACTTGCCTAAGGCTGCCCATCAGGATCTTGAGTTCTGCAAGACCTCCATGCTTCAGACCTCCATGTTCAAGACCACCAGTTCCTCAAAATGGACAAGTGAAGGGGAAAGCAGGAGTGACATTAACTCAAACAGTTCAGTATGTAACTCTGCCTCACATAGCAGAAATATTCGCTCCCTCATGTGTCCCAAAATGGTGTTCAGACCTGCCAGTTTGCTCACAGGATACAGAAATAATGTGCTTGTGTGTGCGAGACTGTTATCCAAATTACAGCACCCAAAATGTCTGCCCCCTTAGGTGTAGGGCAGGGAGCACCAGTGATGCTCGCATCTCCAGCAAGTAGAAGCAATGTTGGTGTCTCATGTGGCTCTTCCATGAAGGAGCAGCATGGAGTAACTACTGAGGAGAAATCCTTTTGTGTGCCAGCCCCACAAAACCCAGGCTGAAGAAGCAGAATACCTTTTGTTTGCTGCCAGCCCCACCAGCTCCTGAGCCACTGCGGAAGATCACAGAGGCAGGAGCAGCTCTAACGGGAGCAACACACAACCAATTCAAAGGAGAACCGATCTACCCACTTAGGCTCCTTCTGCACATCAGCAAAGAGCATAAGAAATGGCCAATCCCCTCCCCATCTTCTCCCCCCCGCCCCCAGCTCTGACATGTTGCCATTTTCTGTCCCTGTCTCCATGCAGCTAGTCACATCCCATGCTGTAGTTGAGGAGCAGCATGCATGGTTTAACTGTGCACACGTTCTCCAGGGAAGGGCAGCATGAGATGCAACCACTGTCCACAAAGGAGCAGAGGCAGGAGGCCAAGGCTGGTTATTGGCCTTGAGTCATACTTGCTGATCAGCGCATCAAGGATTTTAAAGCTCATAGCTGATCAGATCAGCAGCTTGTCCTAGAAGGAGAAAAGTGACATAAAATATGCACAAGGCTTCCTTCTGTCCTGACAGCAGGTTGAGTTCTCAGATGATGTGGAAACAGCAGCCTGCTTGCCTCCCCCCAGCATGGTTTCCTCTCATGCCTTTGCTGCAGCGCTGCTGTCTTGCTCCCGACTCCGTAGGGTCTGCTACCCCCCCCCCCAGCCTCCATGCTGAGGCCCAGGCTCTGGCCAGGGGGCTCCTAGCCACTGTTTGTATGCCAGCTCAGCCCCTGGCCTTTCTTCTCAGCATGCCAAGCAGGGGCTCATTAGTGTTCCCTGTTGTTAAGCTTTTGTGGCTCTAGCCCATCCAGCACCAAGCTGGAACTGAAAGGGCACCATCAAATCCCCATTCAGGGGGGGTGCAAAACTTCCCCAAGCTTCAAGCCCAACTGTAATTCAAGCAGGTGATCTCGGAGAGGAAAGGTGGAGCATGCATGCGTGTGATCTGCGTGTGTTCTGTTTGCAACGAGCTTCAGCTCCTTCCCGAAGAGAGCAACTGTCGAGTATGTCTGACCCAAGATCAGTCCTCTGCACATGTATGTGCACAACATTTTTACAGCATCACTTCCTCGTGCATGTGATGTCTGTGGTATGTGCCTGCTCCATCACAGTACTGCTGCTGGGAACAGAAAAGCCAAAACATGCCATATACTGGTTTTCAGTCTTAGCCACCTCACATCCCAGTTGGTGCTGTTGCAAAGTTGGCTGTCAAATACCACTGCTGATAGAATAAGCTATTATGTAAACTGAGGAAAACACAAGAATCGGGCCGTGTCTGTGTAGGATCCATGCTTACAATGTGTGCATGTTCCTCATCAGGAGGAAGAACGTGTTGCACAAGGTGTAGCACTAACTTGCTGCTTCTGTGCACACGCCGGGGCTGGGTGTGCGGGAAGCATTCACGACCAAGCTTTACTTCATCCCCCTACTTATTTTCATAAGGGACTGATATTTTGTCTTTGCCATTGCCAAATTCCAGTGTAATTAACAGATATTTATAATCACATTTTAACAGAAGGTCCCCCTACCACAGAAACCACCTATGCAAATGGCAAGACACATGCTCTCCCCATCCCCTCAGCTGCAATCCTCACACAAGTTGCTACCGCCCTTTGAGCTGCCTACAGAGATGTCCTCCACCTGCCAACTGCCCCAAACTCTGACACATCAAAAAACTCAGCCTCCGTTTTCTTCCATGCCATGAAGTCCTGCTGCATCACATTCAGCTTTGCTACGTTCCGTCCTTGCTCATGTCCTGATCCAGTTCAAAATTTCCCCTCTTTTTTAAAGCCCTCCAAGGAGACGGTCCAAGATTCTCCTTGGACATCCTTCCTCCCTGCTCCTCCATCTGTGCACATCCTCCCTCCTCCCCAGGCCAACTGCCTGGAACAGGCATTTTTTCCCCTACCTCACTGCCTGACAAGTCTCCTTTCAAACACGATCCCATACTTCTCCCCCCCCGTGATGATAAACCACAGAGTCTTTCTCCCTGCTTCTCACATCCCTCCATCACTGGACACTCTGACTGTAAAGCATGCAGGATAAAGGTATCTTGGAAAACATTACAGCAAAGCATGGGGGTTTGCTTTGATTCTTTCCCTGCTTATTTATTTTCTGAAGGGAGGTAACAACTCAGAGAGAAGCTGGCTGAGATTTCTGCCGTACATTTTTTTTCTGCAGCAGCAAGATCCTCCATCTTCCTTGCTGGATTGAATAGGGTCTCAGGACAATTTAGACTCCCTCCCCCATCTCCCATTCCTGCTCGTATTCTTCAACACATGCTGCTCTCCTCCCAGCCTCGACTAGGAAAGCACGTATCCTCACTCTCTCCCCCTCTTTCGGCTCCTGCCTCTCATAGGTTGTGTCAGGACATGAGGGTGATGAACATTTGTGCAGCTCAGATTCTTGGAGGCTATTTTTTAACAAAACAACTAGAATCAATGAAACCTGGATGACGGCACATGACAAACTTAAAAGACCTCGCGAGGATGCACTGAGCGTACCGGGGGACTTTCTTGGTCTCACACCAAAAGGGAAAAACAACCCTCCAGATTCTAACCAAATCCAGTGCTGATGCTGTAATGAGCCCCGCCAGGAGGATCCAGGGTTCTCTCCCCTCTGCCTTTTTCTGCTTGCTTTTTTTCTTTTCTCTTGCACATTATCACCTCACCAACAGTCGGTAAACAGCCACAAAACCTCCAGCAGGCAAAGCAAGCAAGCAGGCTTCACACTGCTGCTCTTACGCCTAGCTAGATATTTACTTGCTGATAAACGGCAATGGTAAATACATCTCATTTAATCTCCCAGCATCCAGGAAGGGGGGAAAGCGCCATCTCCCATCCCCGCGGCAGACTTCCCGGCCCTGCCCGTGCTCCGAGGGATACAGGAGTGACAAAAGACCCCGGCTCCCAACCCGGGGCTCACCCCCGCGCTGGGCAGGGTGCGGGCGGCCGCCGCCGGTTCTCCCCCGCTCCTCCGCCCCCCCGAGCCGCCGGGACAGAAGCCAACAGGTGGAAGCCGCTTTCCCTGCGGCTCTGGTTCTCTCCCCCCGCGTCGGTCCCGGTACCCCCCCAAGCCACCGCGCTCCCCCCCTGCGCGCCGCGGGCTGGCGGGGGGAAACTGAGGCACTGCCGCGGGCACGGCCTCCGCCGACCGACCGCGGCCAAACTTTGCGCCCCCCGCCGGGCCGAGCCGGGCCGAGGGAGGCGGGCAGCGCGCCGGGACTGACTGCGGCACTCGCAGCCCGCATGTACACACGCCGGCGCGCACACGTCGCCCCCGCTGCTGGCAGCCGGGCCGCGCCGAGCCCAGCCGAGCCGAGCCGAGCTGAGCTGAGGGAACCGAGCGGCGGGGAGGCGGCTCCGAGAGCGACGACGCCAGCCATCGGTCCCCCGCCGGCAGCGCTGTGCGCAGGCTGCCCAGGGGCGGCGGGGCCAAGCCGAGCCGGGTCAGGCGGCGGGGCCGGCGCTTACCTGCCTCAGGCGGCGAAGGCGCGGGGCGGCATGTCGGGGGGCGGCGGCGGGGAGCGGGACCCAGCCGGCGGCGCGGCCTGCGCTCGCCGGGCGCTAGGGCAGCATCAAGGCAACTTAGGGGGAACCCTTGCGGGGCCTATTGTCTGAGCGGGGCGGCGGGGCGGCGGGGCGGCCTCCCCCCGCGGGCGCCGCGGCGCTTGGTACGGCCCAGGCATTCATGCCAAGCGGCTTTCACACATGGAGGCTTGTCTCCAGCGGCTGCTGACAAGCCACAAACAAGACGTCCCCCTCCCTCCTCCTCCTGCCTCCTCCCTCCTCCTCCGCCGGCCTCCTCCATGCGAACTCCAACTCCGCTGACAGGCGGGCGGGCCGGGCCTCGCCGCCGCCTCCCCTCGCCCACACTCGCAGGGCGCGGGGGCAGGGAGAAAGCCGCCGCCTCACCGGGAAAATGGCAGACGCGGGCCCCGGTCCCGGTGACAGGGTGGGGGTTACCGGGCGCCTGAGCTCGGTGTGCTGCGCTCCAGCCCCAGAGCCGGCGGCAAACCCGCCAAGTGAACGGTACTGGTGCCCTGCATCCCTCCCTCCCAAGCACCACCGCTGTGTGTTCTGGCATGCCGGCTCCTCGAGGGTCGCGATCAACAGAGGAGTCGGTGGAGAACTTGCCAGATTCGCCAGAGGTGGTGTAAACATCCACGGTCAGCGAATGGTGGAGACCCGGGCCTGGGGGTCAGCCTCACCCTGCAGCCGCCAGCCCACCTCATGACAGCCCGGCAGGAGGAGGGCAAGGGGGGAATCACAAACACAAGCACTGGTGGGCTTGCTCCCAAAACCTTTTGTAGCCCGTGGCTCTGTGAGCAGCAGGGGTGAGGAGCCGAGTTCTCCAGGGAGGAAGTGAGAGTGTCTCCAGGCATGGCTGGCTCTGACAGCCCTGCATATCCAAAACGGGTCTCGTCCAACAGCAGTGCCGTGTTGGGTCCATGTTGACAGAGTTTGGGCAGAGTTTCTCAGTGACTTCAGCTGAGAGGGTTCTTGGCGGTTCAGGTTTGTGCACTCTCCATCCAGCAAAAGCTAAATCAAACCATGGCTGGCGTGAGCCATTAAACTCTGTGCTGCCTCACATATGGGTTCAGGAGGGTTCAGTCAGGCCAGAAAACAAACCACATGACCGACTGTCATACATTTCATAACGAAACCACAGAATTCAATCTCAAAAAACACATCCCTGTCCAGGGACAACAAAAGTTTGTTTCAGTGAGTCTCAGTGGAAAAGGCCTGCGGAGCCCAGAAGAGCATTGCACAAGCATCAGCTGGTTCCATTTAATAAAAGTAATTATAATAATCATAATAATCACCACTTGCACAGCTGCTTTTTTTTTTCCTTTTCCCTAGTCCACTGATCTCAAAGACATTTTACTAACCCAGGCAAGTATTTTTATCTAAACTTAACAAGTGGTGAAACAGATGCAGGCAGATGAAGTGACCTACCCAAGGTCATCTTCTGAAGCTGCAGCAGAAGGAGAATGGACATAGTTGAACTCAAGTGCTCAACAGAGAAGCCGCATCCAAAACACAGAGCTCCTGCAATTCCCCACTAGCTGCAAAGTTCTGTGGGAGTCACAGTTTCGCTGTGAGAAATTTTAACCAGGTCTGGTTTGTACTCAGATACTGGGACAGATGCAAATGAGGTGCTTCCCAGGGAAGAGAAGTAGAGGTCAAGCGAGGAAAGAAGGCTGCAGCAAAGAATGTCTGCGGAGAAAGAAGGGGAAGAGCGAAGCCTGGAGAGAAGATTGGAAAATCAGAGACACTCTTTCAAATTTCCCAGCTGGAAGAGCAGGGTAGTACCAAAAGATCTAGGTGAAAGGACTGGAGGCAACATGGGGAATGTAAAAAAGGTGGGAGAATGTACAGTCTAGAATGTGACAGGCAGGAAAACCAACTCAAGCCATTTGTGGTTGGGCACTTAGGAGCTGATAGAGAGCACTCTGGCCAAAGCCCTGGGCAAAGGTGTCAGCCCCCCTGAGCAGGCTGCCCAGGCACTCTGCTCAACAGGACTCTCAATCATAGCATCAACTAGGGTGAAAAAATCTTTAAGATCAGCATATCCAACCATTATCCCAGGACTGCCAAGTCTACCACTAAACCATGTCACTGGGGTCTTATCTACATGCTTTCTGAGCACTTCCAGGGATGGTGACTCCACCACCTGACCACCCTCTCTGTGAAGAAATTTTTCCTAATATCCAGTCTAAGCCTCCCCTGGTGCAGCTTGAGGCTGTTACCTCTTGCCTGGTCACTTGTTCCTTGGGAGCAGAGACCAGCCCCTTCCTGGCTCCATCCTCATGCCAGGCAGTTGTAGAGAACAGTAATGTTCCTCCTTAGCCTTGGTGCATGCTGTGAGCTGTCACTGCAGGTCCTCAGAAGGGGATGGCCACCACACTCAACCTGTTGAAAGGAAGGCAAGATTGTATGCAGAGTAGTCATCCCATCCAGCTTCATCTCCTGCAGGCTCCAGAAGGGACACAGGGCAGCAGCCATGCCTATCAGTGAGCAGGGTCTGCAGCAAGGCTCTGACACATCTCCTGGACCTAACCTCCAGCTCAAGATTGCTACGTCTTTTAAGGCAGATCAAAAGCCTCTCTATTGTCACAGGTTGAAGCCTGCTCATTTCAAGTATGCACATTCTGCTAATGGGAAAAAATAACCAGGGCTAAACTTACTTTCTCTGGGAATGGCTGTGCCCAATGGATAGCCTTTCTCCACCACTTCAAATCTCACTCGTTCAGATCGTTTTTGAACCTTGAAGATGACTTGGTCTTCTTTTCCAGACCCTGGACTTCCTAATGCCAAATCAGCTCTGGGTGAGGCCATATCTTCTTGCAACTGATGAGAGTTGCCGCTTTTGGCAGAGTGGGTCTTCCCTCTTCCTTCATTTCCATAACGTTTCTCTTCTGTTTACTTTCCCATTGGTCTCCTCATGGCCCCAGTTCAGGACAGCATGTAAGCACATGCTTAATCTCATTGATCTCATGGCGCTCCATGTATGAAGGAAAACATGGGTACTTTGCCCAGCGCCTGTTGTGAATGTTATGTTAAAGAGATGTGAGGTAAAAGTCAAAAGTGTTATCTCTGGAGTGGACTGGAGCTTCCCCTTCCACACTGCTGAAACCCCAAACAGCCAGGCTGGTGATTCCTGTAGATCCTTCCTCTCCAGCGCGCGTGTGCCCAGGGAAGCCATAACCCTTTTAAGAAACTCATACTGCCTTTGGCAGAAGAGGTGAGCATGCCCTCTGTCTCTAAAACATCTGGCAGCTCTGGAGCTGGAGCACATCCATGGGAGATGCAGACAGGAAAGCCCTGCAGCAGAGGAGGCAGCAGTGGGTTGGGTCTTCCATAATCCTCCATGGGTGCTTTAACTCCTTTGGACGCTGCACCTTAAAAAGAAGCAACATCCTCTCTGGGGGCTTGCACAGAGCCCATCCTAGAGCTATGCTGCTTTAGGCAAAGAGGCATTTTGTGTCCATCTCCTCCTGCTGTTGTGCTCAGCCTTGTCAAGCAGGAGGCTTTCCCAGATAGGTGCAGAGCAGAGCTGCTGAAGGCCTGGGGCTTTGCTGTCAAATCTGGTGAGCCTGAGGAGTCTGGGCATCTCCAACATCAGGCATGAGCTGAGCAAGAGTTTTCAGGATCTTAATTTGCACTCAGGTGTCTAAAATTCACCCGGGTCCTCCTTCTACTTGGCTCAACATCTGTCAAGTAGGAATTATAATGCCCCTTTCTTGCACTTCTATTAATTTAGATGATAAGGGGAGGGTGAGGTTGGGGGGTTGGGGAAGGGGAAGCAGAGAAACATGTTAAAGGTACTTTTCACTATGTGAATGTACAATGTCTTGTATAATATGACCCCAACCTCAATTATATTGTTTAGGTGGCTGCTTTAAAACAAGTAGCATGTAACAGGATAGTCTAGCCTCCATATATATGAATATGCCTGTTTCCTTATCTACTGCACTGAAGGATTCAGCTGTTCCCTCCTCTACAAATACATAAAGAATGTGCAAAAAAACCCCACAATCAGCCTGTGTTTGTCCTGTTTCCCAAGCAGAAATACATACACCTGCGTCATGTAGATGTTGTGTGTGCAGGGTAGACGCGGTGCCTTTAGAGCGCACTGGGCGTACTGTACACATGCAGATCATCTGCACAGCATATGCACAACACATCTGACAAATTTGGGATTCATTACACATAGTACATGCACGCTACACAGTTTACCTCCCCTGTGTGCAGCCGACCTATCCTGAATTTCTGGATGTTCCGCAGACTGGCTATCTGAAAGGCCCAATGGGCATGTGGAAATTCTGGATAAATGCATGCAGTATTAAGATCTCCTCCCAACAAAATTCTCAGGTGGAGGGAGATGTGCAGGGAAATAGGCACACATGGAAGCTCACTATGCTGAAAAAGAAAGGGTGGTTCATGTGTACCTGTGCAGCAGCCATCCGTTTCTCTTTTGATCTATGCTGCTCTGCCTTCCCTAGTGCTTATTCCTCTCAGCTTGAGTGCCCAGGCTCTGAAGGCTGCAAGTTTTGTGTCTCCTCTGCTACTCTGACCTTGTATGGCTCCCTGTGGTTGCCCATACCCATGCATCCCATCTCATAATGTGTAGGCTGGTGGTGATTGCTGCCTGTCCTTCTGTCCCTGGGAGGAGATGTTCTGAAATGCAGTTCTGGGTCACGTTTTCCAGCACTGTAAAAAGTCTTCTGCTCAGCCTCATTAGTTTTCCCATTGTCAATGCAACTAATTCCATTGCTATAGATGCTTCATTCCCGGTCAGACTTCAGACAAAATACTCCTAAGAAAATCTCTAGAATCCCATTATTGCCAATTTTCAAGCCATCTGCTACTTTTCTTCAAGTCCTGGATTCATGGCTTATGCAAGAATCTCAGCCTTCATTAAAAAAGGAAAAGTAACTTTTCTAACTCATGGAAGGCTCTGACACTGGAATAGCAGAAAATGACCTTGAAGTGGCTGTGCACATATTTTCAAGCCAGGTTTCTGAGTTCATGCCCTGATTTGCAGGTTCTGCCTCTCAGCATTGCTTTCTGGGGGTGACAGGGCACAGTTTGGCTTTGTGCCTTTCTGCTGGAGGCAGAGGGTGCACCATGGAGTGCAGTGAGAGGAGGAGCAGGACGGCTCTGGAGCAGCGCACTGGAGAGGTGTCCCGAAGTGTCCTCAGCCGGAGCGGGGACTGCTCCTGCATTGTTTTACGGCGGTGTCATGCAATGAGATGATGCCGGTTGTGGTTGTAACCAGCAGGCGGAGCTGAGCTGAATAAACAAGAGGGAGCTATTCATAGCCATGAGGAGGGCAGAGCACTCCTCTCCTAGCAACAAAACCAGAAGAAGAGCAGAAATGTTCTGCCCAACTGGTGAAGAAACGTTTGTGCAAAATGCTGATGTTCGTCCCTTCCTGAGCAGGTCCAGTTCCATTGCTGTGCAATGCTGGAGACCTCCCACCTTCCCCACTCCTTCATGCCAAAACCTCTGATTCCAGTGGGGTGCTCATGGAGGTGGTGGCGGGTCTGTGTTCTGGGGTTTGATCAGTGGAAACATCCTTTTCTGGATTAAAAAGACAAACAGATGAGAGGTGAAAGGTGAGGTGCAGACCTGCACCATGGGCTGTGGCAGCCCAGAGCTGTTCATGAGGGTAGAAGTTGTGACACTGCTGCCTGTCCCAGGGTGGGTGCTGGACAATCTAGACCACCCAGGGTCCAGAATACTCACAAGCAGCGAAGGGCAGCTCTATAATGTCACTTCTCTGCTCAATTCTCTTTATCAGAAGATCAGTTGCATCACTTGTCCATAGGTTCTGATTCTTTTCTTTTTGGAGGGGGGGAAGGAAATCCTAGGGCATAGCTCTGGAAGCTTTGGGTGCAGGTATGTGCTAAGCCCGTGGCAGGGGAATAATAGCAGGTAAATGTGCAGAGAGGTTTTGCAAAGGAAGCTAGAACACCCAGCCATTGGAAAAAATTAGGCATGTAGTAGCAAGGTACTGACAAGTGTTCTACACACCTGTAACACCGCCAGTAAATCAAGCTAAAGCATTTGTCAGCTTGTCATTAGGAGAGAAATGAGGTAAGTCCAACAGAATTTGGGGCAAGCAAAGAGGCCAAGCGTCCCTCTGCAGCAGATATTGCCAGAGACAAAGAAGAGCCAGAGTTTAAAAGAAAACACGTAGACTCCAAGCATAGGAAACCCAGTCCCCAGTGAAGAGTGTTCCTTGCTCTGACCTCTCCATGGTGCAGATGTACAGTCATACCTCTGGGAAGGACTAAGCTTGCCTTTGCACTGCTACTGCCATGTAACCACAGACAGACCCCTCAGCCTTCAGGATCACACGCTTCTGCTTTCACCAGTCCATGTGCATAACAAATGTCCCCAGATCAGCACACAGGTACTTTGATCTCTGGCCTACAACGATGAGCAGATTGTTGACAGACATCCTAGCTTTCCAGCAAGTTTTCAATGTGTGAATTTAATAAATCAATGGGAGCAAAAAAAGGAGGGGGGATAATCATCACAGGCACAATTACAACATCTATCTGAGAGCTGCATACTCGTCTTCCAGATCTCTCACAAAACATGCCACCACTTGAACTCCAGGAGTAATTATCTTTTATGGAGTCTGGCGAGGAGAGGGCCTCAACTCCTGGTTTTCCATTTGGTTACAAACTATATGCTAAACAGCAGGAGGATGATCAAACCCAGGAATCCTGAATTCTGCTTCTAGCTGTGGGACAACCTAGAGGTTAAAATAGTAGTGGGGCCAACTGAGTCACATAGGTTTAGCCCATCCAGATGAAAGGCAGAGTAGCTGAAGAGGGGTAAGAGAAAAAGTCTCAATGAATGCCATATGTTTCAGCTTGTTTCTTTCATTTCTGCATTGTGGGGAGGGTCAGGTTTGCAAACTGCCACAGACCAAAGCCTTGGCCAGCAAATAAAGTTAGGAAATGCCCTGAAAGTGCCCTGAAATGTAGGTGAAATAGCAGCAGGGAAAGCCAGTGATGTTACATGTGCTTCCTCAGGGCAGCCTCCCCAAGTCTGCAGGAAATTCAGCCTAGGACTCTCATTTACTGTACCTGATTCAGCTGAAAAAGCAAAAGCCTGGTACAGCAAACAAGTACGTGATAGAAACAATAAGACAAGAGAGAGCAAAGAAAAAGAAACAATCGATTTAATGCTTTCTTCATTTGTATTTAAATACATAAAGATGTCAGTAGAAGGCTCTAGGCACCTTACCACACAATTAACACAACCAAAGAGAAACCAAACTATGCACCACTCCCAAACAGCATGAACTGATTATCCAGAATGTGCTCTGCCACCTCCCAGAGGAAAAAGACTTGCTCCAGCCTTCCCAGCCTCTCCCTCCAACGGGTGCCATTTGCAGCACACTTGCCCTGTGGACTGCTGCTGGGAAGCAGGGGTAGAATTCCCTCAGGAGCTGCTGCTGCCCTGCCAGGGTCCCCACTGCACCCTCTGCCTATCCATGGGCTGAGGGAACACGTGGTGGATGCTCCTAGTCACTGGTGCACGGGAAGAGGATACAATGCACTGCGCTTCTTTCTCTGGTAATGCTTAGAAGGAAATACTTTGGCTCGCCCAAGGTGACACTGAAGAATATTGCTGGCCCCAGTATAACAAGCTGTAAACTTTCTGTGTCCTAATGAAAGGAAGGGGGAAAAAAGTGATTTCACCAGCAGTTATTCACCAGCAGGACTGTTATAAGCTCCAAGCCCATAACGCTGTTAAGTGTTTCCCCCACCACCATGCAGCTTGAATTGTTTCTGGTTTCCATTAGCATCTCTTGCCCAATGCTGCAGCTGCACACACACACACACCCACTCCTCTTGCTGCTCATGGGGCCGGGGCTGGAGCTGACAGTCCTGCTGCTGCCAGTCCTCAGCTCAGTGGGGACAGCCAGGCACCTTCCTGCCTGCACCCAGCACCCAGCATCGACACCATTGCATGCACCAGGCTGCACAAGGCAGGGATGCGTTTTCTGGGTGTAGTGTCCTCACACTCACAGCGTACTGGCCACTAGCCCTGCACAGCAGCAGTTGTATAGGAACTGTAAGGATAGGACAAGAGGTGATGGGTTTAAACTTAAACAGGAGAAGTTCAGGTTAGATATCACACAGTTCTTTACTGTAAAGGTGCTGAAGCACTGGCACAGGTTGCCCAGAGAAGTGGTGAATGCTCCATCCCTTTCAGTGTTTAAGGCCAGGTTGGACAGAGCCTTGAGCAACATGGTCTAGCGGAAGGTGTCCCTGCCTATGGCAGGGGATTGGAACTGGATGATCTTTAAGGTCATTTCCAACCTGAACCATTCTATGATTCTAAATAATGGGCAGAAGTCTGTGCTTGGGTTCTGGAGGATGAACCTAGATTACAGCTGGCAAACAGAGGCCAGTTTTCCAGCAATCATGCTTAAGCACTAAGCCAGTTGCTGTCAGAACTAGACCAGAATGCTTCAAAGTGAGAGTGGTTTATGCTGTCCCTCATGTCCCCTCTCGCCAGCCCCAGTGATAACCAGCCCAGCCTTTTACCCAGGAGCTGCTGAGATGGTACAGTGCTCCAGGGTGAGTGCAGGGGCAGGCATCAGGCCAGCACATCAGATCAGGGATGGGAGACTGGGATGAGCTAGAGGAATGGCATGTATGTGTGTGTGATGATGATCCACAGAAACCTATCAATCAAAGCTGGGGCATACAGCTAGGACCCAGACTAAGAGGGCACAGAGGCTGGGTGCCATGAGTGGGCACAGTAGGGGAATTAAAAGTTCAAACTGAACTGGTGTTTCATTGCTGATTTTTTCCTGCCCAAATGTCTGTTGCTATTACCAGGCAAATTAACAACCACAGTTGCTGGAAAAAACCTCTGCTGCAGTAATGGCTCTCTGCTGTCATCAGCCTGAGCTGCCTGCTCCAGGTTCAGCATGAGCTGGCATCTAGACCGTGTAGGTGACTGTGGAGGTTCTAGGGGGGAAGGCCAGACTGGCATAATGCATGGTGCTCAGCACTGCCAGGTCAAAGGGAAGAGCTTACTTGTGTGGGCACAGTAACAACCAGCACATAGCTGGTTCTCCAGACCTCTGGCACATCTGGTGTGAAAAGGAGCACAGACTTTAAGTCATGTGTGAGCCAGGTACAGGAGACTGGTATCACCTCCAGCCTGATAGCCTGGCAGACTTTGAAAGCACAAGTAGTCTTGAACCACAGATAGTGGTTTTGCTAAGTTAATCCTTACACTTCCCCAGCTCTGGCTCTGCCCTTATAGTTGACCTCTAACCATCTGCTCTGACAAACATGTAAAGTCCTGCAGGATGGAATTACAGAGAAGAGGCTTTCAACACTCCAGTTATTTCCATTTGTCTTTGGGTTCTCTACAGGTTCACAGTCATGAACCATAGCAATAATCAGAGTGAACCTTATGAAGCAAGGCAGGGTTGCACAGTAGGATACATCTCTACAGTGACAGGGATGACACCTGGTCACAAAGCAATCCTTGTGAAAGCTACACCTTGCTCACCTGCCAGGTCAGCCAGTGCCTTGAATCTGCATGGTCCTGCAGCGTTTGCTACCTCAGTGACACAGACACACCTCAGCAGTAGAGAGCTAGCTCTGCTGCTGCTAACTCTGTACTGCGGCACACAGGTATAGCAGAGCTGGTGGGACATGAGTTACTTGGGTCCAGCGATGGTCTTAATTCCTCAGTTCAGCAGTGTGCTTTCTGTAACAAGTCTTACCCCTATTTGTGCCCAGCTTCAGAAAGGTACCATGCTCCATGGGATCAAGGCCAGAGCTCTGAAGTCTACAGGGCTTCATGGTGCTGCACAGGTGTAGTGACTCGAGTCTTCACTGGCACAGGCATCCTTGCACCTTTTAGGTGACAGTGTCCAGATGCCTAGAGATATCCAGGAGGAGCAGAAGAGGAATGAGTGACATGAGATTTGTTTCTGATGGGGGAATTCAGAGTGCTCATTCCAAAGTGATCTCAGGAACCTGCATTAGCACCAGGAATGCCTCAGCATGCACACTCACATACTCCCACCCAGCCAGTCATCATCCTGCCTCCCCTCAGTGAGCACTGCCTGGCTCCGAGGGTTCTCCTCCAGTTTCCATCAGCTGCCAGAAACACTCCTGCTCTGTTGTTCCTGATGGCTGGGGCTCACATTCAGCAAGCTCAGCCCAGCAATCCTGCAGGAAGGTACACTGAACTCAGGGAGCTGAACACACATCTCCTCCCTCATCCAGCAACTATTATGCTTCTTCTCCTGCTCTAGATCCCCAGCCTGAATGCTTCTGCTGCCTCGCACACTGGATGTGGTCCCAGCAGTGCTCAGCCCTGCTTGTCAGCTGGCAGCGCACAGCCACAACATCAGGCATGATCCGTGATCCCGACCAGCACCCATTGTCACTGCCTCAACCCACTGGGACCTCGGTGGGACAGAGCTTTCCTAGTTAACATATCTTGGCTGCCCCAAGCTCCACAGACCGACGTGAGCTGCGCATTACTCAGCAAACCCCAGTCCTAACCCCTGTCCCAGCAAGGAAAAGCTGCAGTTACTGCGCTTCCTGCTCAGGGGCAGGCAGTGAGCAGGAGGGAGTCAGGGAAGATCCTAGCATGCTCTCAGCAGACCCCAGTGGCATGCATGGAGGGGAGAGTGAACCAGAGTGAGTAGCAAGAACATACCAAACCTCTCCTGTCATGGAGGGAAACCTCTGCTATCAAACATGTAGCCTTGAAATAGAATGGGTGACCTCATCTGGCTCCCAATGTACTCTAAACACTGGCGGGTTGATGTCAAAACTACGCTGCTTAGTATAGAAAAGCCTGGTCCACTTCCAGTGTATTTCTGCAGGAATCTCTCCACTGGCTCCACTGAGGACTGGGTTTGTGCCTGAGGGGAAGAGAAGAGACAGGATGCAGTGCCATGGGGGAGGAATCAACATGCCCTTATCATGGGGCTATTCTCCTGGAGACAGAGATAACAAAGGGAAAAAACCCCAAAAGATGTCAAAGTGACATCTGGAGCTGTCTAGCTGCATAATTCACTGTCTCTCCAGTATTTATTGTTTCTACAACAGCAGTGATTAGTGCCTCCACTAGTGTCAAGGCCTCCTTGTACAAGGCACTAAATAGGTGCAACAAGAAACAGCTCCTGCCCTGAGCAGCTCCATTGAAGAAGAGAACAAGGGCACGGGGAAGGGGGAAAGGGATGGGAAATGACCTGCTTATGGTTGCAGGGGCCAGGGAAAGAGCTGGGATCACAGACATAGGACTCTGCCTCCCTTCTCTCCCTGTCTCCCAGCCCAGCACCCTCAGCAATGAAACCACAGGGACGCTCCTCCCCAGCTCCGCAGGGCTGAGAGCTGATTAGCCAGGTCTGTGAATTAGTTAATTTCCAGGAGAGGCTTTTTCATTACAAACAGCACACAGCAGGCATTCTACAGCTACATGAGCAGCCTCTAAGCCCACAGCCCTTTGTCATGGGTAAAAATAGCAGAGTCACAGTGCTTGGGAAGAGAGTCAGTAACAATGTGGGGCAGGGAAGGAATGATGGAAGTACTGGAAGTTCTGCAGAGGAATGAAGGCTTTGATAATATCCAATTGCCTCCAGAACCTGACTGTGCTGAACACTTGTTTCAGCACAGCAAGATGGTATAAAGGGTAGTTCAGGGTTACATGAAGCCATCTCTAACAGTTATTTGGATTCAAGCACTTCGAATTCCTTACTAAATAGTTAGGGAGCCCATCCTAACCCAGAAGTCACATCTTTACTCATTGTCTTACGAAGACAGGCTGAGAGAGTTGGGCTTGTTCAGCCTGGAGAAGAGAAGGATCTGAGGAGATCTTATAGCAGCTTCCAGTGTCTGAAGGGGACCTAAAAAAACCTGGAGAGAGACTTTTTACAAGGACATGTAGAGAAAGAACAAGGGGAATGGCTTTAACCTGTCAGAGGGGAGACCGAGATGAGCTCTTAGGCAAAAGCTCTTCCCTGTGAGGGTGCTGAGGCGCTGGCACAGGGAGCCCAGAGAAGCTGTGGCTGCCCCATCCCTGGCAGTGTTCAAGGCCAGGTTGGACACAGGGATTTGGAACAACCTGCTCTAGTGGAAGGGGTCCCTGCCTGTGGCAGGCGGCTGGAACTGGATGAGCTTTAAGGTCCCTTCCACCCGAACCAGTGTGGCTCTATGGTTCTATGACTTAAGCTGAACAAGGCCTTTGTGTTTCCACCCCACTGGGGTCCAGAGGACCAGCAGTGTGAGAGCTCTAGAAGGGCTCAGGGCAGGGGTGGCAAAGGATGGCAGCTGAGGAAAGGGACAGTGGAGGTGGGCAACAACTGCAGCTCCCAAGAGTCCCTGTGATAGAGCGATTGGGAATACCAGGGGGAATACATGACTGGAAGAGGGATAAGAGGCTGCAGGAGGGATACACAGAGAAGGGGGCAGCTCTGCCCTTAAACACATCTATGCTGGGCCAGGTCAAAGCTCAGGGCAGCCCATAGCCTGCCTCTGACTGGTGTGAGCAGGACTGCTGGAGGAGCAGCAAGCACAGGGTTGGGCAAGCAGCCTTGCCGCTGCCCATCCGCAGCGCCTGAGCTGTGGCTGCTTGCCTGCAGCCGGGATGGCAGTGGATACAAAGCATGTTCATACAGGGCACTGAATGAACCCAGGCGGGGCTGAAGTGCTGTGAAAGGAAGTGTTGCACAACCAGCATTGAGTGCCTGTGTGTTCAGTGGGGGTTGTTTCCATGTCAGGGAGATGTGCAGGGATGGATAAAGCATGGGCAGGCTTTGGGGAGTGGGCAAGAGGGAGGTGGAGAAGATATTTTAGAAAATAGTGGGAGAGATTAGGAATGAAGGAAAAGGAGATTGGTAGGTCTATAGAAGATAACAGTAAGGAAGGAATAGGTGGTGATAGGTGGTGGTGGAAGAACAAATCTGAATAAAAGAGAGGTGGTGTAAGAAAGAGAATGGCTGAAATGAGAGACTGAAATAATGGTTATCCCTCACAGAACCCTCAGACATTCTTCAGAAGGGAAGTGACAAAGAGGAAAAATGGAAGGAACCCCAATATAAAACACAAGCGGAAGAAATGGGTACTGTTTTATCATCAAATGTAAGGTGGTGATGCTGGCATGCAAGAACCCAGTGATTGAAAACCACGGGCAGGATGGCAAAATTCCCTAACAGTGCTTGCACACCATAGACAAAATAACCAGGGGATGCAAGGACTGCATGTTAAATTGGGGTGATGGCCAGAAGAATGGCCCACCACCTTTTCTGCTGTGTTCTTGTGCAGGGCCTGTTGCCCAGACATTGATCCACGAAAGGCAAGAAGCCCTGTGTCAGTACCCCCTGGCTCTGCATCCTGCTGGGGAATGCTGCTGCCCTGCACCTGGGGATGCCAGCCTGGGGAAGTGCAGGAATCCTGCCTGTGGGGAGCCAGGGCACTGAAAACACTGGGCTGCTTTGAATATCTTCTCACCTTGGGTGCTCTGCCTTTCACCTACACTGAAGGCTTAAAGCAGCCACAGGGAACAGCATGAGCACCACTTGGGGTCTAATGGGGCTCCCCAGGATTAGCGCAAGGCTAGCATCAACACTTAAAGAGAGGAATCCAAACACCATGCGCCTGTGGTTCTTGCTCCAGTGCTCCAATGCTCCTGCAAGGGAATTAGAATCAGTTTTTCCCTACAACTGCCACTTTAACGTTACAAGCTGTTTGGGCTGGAAAACATGACTCGGGAAGAGTCTGTGGGCATCTTGCTGAACAGAGAGGAGAGCAGCAAACATCAGAGAACAGAAATCATGTCCCTTGTCATACAGACACCACCCAGGAAGACCAGCCTGGAGCTGCTCTGGAGGAGGGCTTGGGCAGAGGAGAGTTTGTGTGCTCTGCCACATGCAGTGGGTTTCTTCACTGAGGGGATCAAATGCATCATTTATAGCTGTCATAATCAAAGCCAATCTGGCTTTATTGGTCAAACTGGGGAAATCTCCCAAGTGCTTGTAATGCCAAAATAAGATCTTGTTCACTAGGGGCTGTGCAGAGCCGCCTCTTTCCACGCCTATTTTGTTAGCAAGGGATTAACCAGGAGCGTTGACATTTCAGTTGTTGTCACTGCGCATTGGAGGCTGAGTGTACGTTAATTACAAGGCAGCATGGCTCTCATGGGTCTCAAAGCTGCTTTTCACCTACAGCATGCTCCAGCAGGGATTTCATGGGGGCAGATCAGGGGACAGGAGGAGAAAGTCCTGTGCTACAGAGGCAGCCTCAGCTAATGCCATATTATAGTGACGGGGGCAGTGTACAGTGATTGCAACTACTGCCATTTCAGGTACCCTGCTGATGAAGGCAGGCAGCCAGGAAGCCACCATCATCCTGGCCTGTATCAGCAATAGTGTGTCCAGAAAGGCCAGGTCAGTGATTGTCCCCCTGCGCTGGGCACTGGTGAGGCTGCACCTTGAATCCTGTGTTCAGTTCTGGGCCCCTCACTACAAGAGAGACATTGAGGTGCTGGAGCAGGGCTGGAGAAGGGCTGTGGAGCTGGAGCAGGGCCTGGAGCACAAGTGGGATGGGAACAGGTGAGGGACCTGGGAGGACTTAGTCTGGAGAAGAGAAGGCTCAGAGGGGACTTTATCACTCTCTCCAACTGGCTGACAGGAGGTTAGAATGAGGTGGGTGTTGGTCTCTGCTCCCAAGGAGCAAGGGATGGGACAAGAGGAAAACAGCCTCAGGCTGTGCCAGGGGAGGTTTGGATGAAGCTGAGGAGCAATTCCTTCCCCAAAGGGTGCTCAGGTATTGGAACAGGTTGCCCAGGGCAATGCTGGAGTCACCATCCCTGGAAGTGTTCAAACCCCATGTAGATGAGGCCCTCTGTCATGGGTTAGTGATGGCATTGGCAGTGCTGGGGAACAGTTGGACTTGATGATTTTGAAGGTCTTTTCCAACCTGGTTGATTCTATGGTTCTGTGATCTTTTCACGTTTAAGGAAGTGAACACGTACTGAAGATCTTTGATTACAGAGCCACATCTACTGCCACAAGCAAATAGGAAGGGAAAAAGTGAAAAACAAAGGAGAAAGCATGATGCCGCTTGAGTGACTTGGTGTGCGCTCCTGGTGCCTGGATGGCAGGTCACATTCCAGGTCTGCTCTTCTTTCCTCCTGAAAAGTCCTCCCATTAGTATCCAGCCGGGGCATCTCAGGTGGCTCTGAACCAAACCAGCTCGAAATACCAGAACAGCCATCCACCAGATCTCGTTCACGCTGGGTTTCAAATTGCTTTATGACCCGCAGAGGCACAGGCAGAAGTTCGCGGTTTCATTATTGTCCTGGTGTCTTCCATCCCGCATGCATCCAAGGCACCGCCCCAGAGGAGCGTGCCCGTGTGCAGGGACACACGGCAGGGCAGGGAGAGACGCTCCGGTGCGGTTGCTCAGCTCCATTCCGTGTAGTGGGCTGCGGAGGGCTGGAGGCGGGGCAGAGCCAGGGAACACGCCGGGCAGGGCCGGGGCAGCGGCGGGAGATGGAGCAAAGGACCGACGTACCGGGTGGGGGGCACAGCAGCAACCACACCCCAACAGGAAAAATAGGGAAAAGGGGGTAAATGGAGAGGGAAATAAACGGGAAAGGAGGGAAACGGGAGGAAAGGGGTGAGGGGTACGTGGGGCGGGCGCCCCCAGCTCGGGCGCGCTAGCACCGGCCCCGATGGCGGGACCGCGCCTGCCCCCTGCCGGCCGCGGCGGGCTGCGGCACCGCCGGCACAGCCCGCCCTTACCCCGGGGAGCCCCGCCGGGCCGGGCCCGCCCCGCCGCAGGCACCCTGCGGCCTTGCCCCCCGCCTCGGCTGCCAGCTGCTTCCTGCCTCCTCACCCCGTACCGTGTGCTGCCCGTTGTGCCTGTGGCATGCCCAGGGCTGGCCGCACTTCTATCGCAGCGCCGGCTGCTTCCGCAGAGCACTGGCTACAAAGCGCTGCCCTAACCGGGGCAGGAGCCCTGGTTGCACAGTAAAGGGACTGGATGAACACAGGAGCCCTGGTTACTCAATAAGGGAACTTTTTAGATGGACAAGGCCTTCCTGAGCGGCAGCAATATGGAAAGCCAGCTTTTCCCAAGGCACTTGAAGGGTTAACACATCCCTTTCCCTATGCAGATAATGTAGCACCGCTACCAGAGTGATAAAGGGGTTGCTTGAGGAGCACGGACTTAAGCTTGCAGCCTGAATAAGTGGCACACCTCAGCCTGTCCCTTGCCTTTGCTCTCAGCACTTGGAACACAAGGATGGTCTGTGGGATCACCCCATGGGCTAAGGGCCATGAAGCCCCAGCAAGGGCCTTGGGCACTGTGATGAGAAAGGCCACCAGAACTGTGCAGGTCTTACTCCTACCTCAGTGGAGAGTGGCATCTTCCCGTACAGGGCTAACACCAGGTGGCCCAGGTGTCGTTACCCAAGTAGTAGAGGCTTTGTGCATTTTCCAGGGTGTTCTTTCCTCCCTGTGTAAGGGACCCTCTCATTCTTCCTTCTCTTTTTCCTCATTTACCCTTGGGAAGTGCTGGGAGCCCGTGTGCTGAGTGCCGGGCGCAGCAGCAGCAGCAGGAGCAGGGTGGTTAGCTGCCCCCCGAGGCCCTCCTGCCTGGGTGCGAAGTGGAGAAGGCAGCTGCCTGTTTACAGTGGGAGGATGCAAATAAGCCTTCTGGGAATGCCGACCCGCTAATTCCCCTGCAGCTCCAGAGCAGGGAGCAGAGAGATCTCCAGCTGAGGAAAACAACCAGGAAGGTGAGTGTCTGCCATTTCCTAAGGGGAAAGGATTCAGAGGAGAGCTGTCTGAGTCTATTAACTGATTGCCTGTTCCTGTGGAGAGATAGTGGCACACCGGTTTACTTCAAATAGTCTGTTTCCATCTCTAATACCACCTTCAAGCACTCAAACCCAGTCACATAAAACTCCCTCCCTGCTACCTTCTACAGCGTGTCTCTCACCAGCGATTTGATTTTCATAACGGGAGACCCGAAGCGGGGTTTGCAGTCAGTGACAACCGTGTCCATTTGCATGGTTGTATAATCATGTTATACAGGGATCTTCCAGGAGCTGGAGAGCAGAGACAGAGAGGAAAGTGGGACGCCAGGAGCGGGTACTAAAAGCCAGATCTCTCAATGAGATCAAGGAAGAGATGTGAAGTCAGTCAGATGGAGAAACGTCTGGATAGCTCTCCGAAACAGTGAGAGTTGCAGGCTGAGCTCAGAACATAAACAAAGCGAGCTGTTTCTGGGGGTTGGGCTAGGTTTTGTGTAAACTCTGTTTCCTCTTCCATCATTGAAACCGGATGAGAAGAGCAGCCTGTAGCCAGGATCCTTTGCCTCTCTGCTGTGGGCTTACACAGAGCTCAATTCCCAGGGCGCTCAGGCCAGGACCTTTCACCAACATCATATTCGCTGCAGAGGGAAAGAAAAATTGCTCACATCCTTTCTGCTGAATGAGAAGCTGAAGCCAAGCATCACTGAGGAGCAGTATTATGTATTCCAGAACACATGTTTCCCTCTTACTAAATGGCAATTTACCATCACTGGCAATATTCCCTGTTGGATTCCCCAGTGGCTGGGGTCACCAGGGACCACAGTCCTCTGAGACATTAAAAATTTCTCAAAGCATCAATGGCAATAAACCAAAAGGGCAGATTTTCACAGAAATACAATATTCTCTGAAACAAAGGAGACCAAAGCAAGGCAAGTGTAGCACATCCTTTCTAAGGATGAGAAATTAATTTTGAAACCGAACATCATCCATTCACTTTCCCGTTATCCTGAAATTCCCTCCTTTACTCTGTCATTTGTTCTGATGTCAGTTGCATGAGAACATGTCCACAAACATTTCATGGTCCGCTGTGTAACCCAAGTGCTTCTGTGCAATTCTCTAAATCTAGGACATTTACCCATCCAAGCCATTTGAAATGTTTAACCATCTGAAGGATTTCTTCAGCTGCTTCCTCGAGTGTGAAGTCAAACGTCTCCCATCTCTCCAAAAGGGAGAGTGGGAGGACATGTTTTTTACATGTTGTACCTCCTCGCCTCCTTTGCACAGTCTGATTTCTTGCTCCCGGAGTAAGAAAAGAATACACTATTTAAAGCAGATCTATCCTCAGCCAGAGAGGACAAGAGAGCAACAGGTGCCCACTCTAAATTGTCTTGCCCCTAGGTGCAAAGCTGTCATCACCAGCCCTGAACCAGTTACATGGAATAAAAGGCTAACATGAGAGGCACAAGAGAGCCTTCCCCCAGAGCAACCTGCAGCATATGGCAGCAGGAGCCTGCAGTGTTTCCAGTGGCACAAAGGACAACTGCCAGGGCCTGCCTCCCCTTTGATGCTTGGGCCTTTTTGCAGTACTTGGGAAGTGTGAAGAGGCAAAGGCGCAATGCAAACCTGGCCCGCTGTGCTCAGACTGAATTCCTCAACATGTGGTGTTTCATGTGAGTGGGATAGCTGTCAGACTCTTGAGGACATGTCCTCAGTGGGCCCAGGCTGCTCAGAACATCCCAGATTCCTCCTCCAAGCCAGGCAGCTCCTGGTTACCCATCTCTGTGCCACATTCTGCCTGAAGCTTTTGCACTGCATTTATTTGTACCTCTGTGCTCAACATAGACACAGCCCTGCTAAGTGCATCTCCTTTTACATCCTCACCACAGAATCCCAGGAGAAGCACCTAAACCTCCCAGGGGCTGTGAACAGCCCCAAAAGTGGGACTGAAAAGGAAGCTGAGAGGGACATGTTCCTACTGCACACTGCCATGGAGGAAAGAGATACCTCAGTTACCTGCAAATGAGCTCATTCAGGCTTTGGAAGCAGACTGGAAGCTCTGGAAGCAGACTAGGAGATACACACAGATGCTGCTTGCAGCTGCAAAGCCACCTGACATAAACACAATTCATTTGACACTGGAAAGAATGGCTAACTTATGGATTTTGCAGGAAGCAAGATACTGCAAACCCATTGCTTGAGACGTAAGGAACCAAATTATCTGCAACATAAAGATGAGCAGGACCTTTGTATCAAGTTTCCTACTTCCTGGCTGGAACATCAAAAGGAGGAAGGAGGTGGTATCTTTTCATTATGAAAATGTTCCTTTTTGGCCTGGACAGTGCTACATACATCTTATACACTGAAACAGGGATCACATACTGAATAGGGGAAAGCTCCAAGCAGGACTCAGTGAACTTGAAGCCTTTTTTGAAGCTGCTACAGAAAGTTAACATCCCAAACTCAATATCCAAACTCAATATCCCAAACTCATACCATGCCCCATTCAAAGGAGTTGGCCTGAAGTTGCACAGGGCAGAATTAGGAAGGGAAGCTTACTTACTTTGTCTTTGCTTTTGTCAGAGGCTTCTGCTGCATTTGTGACTGAGCTTCCTTCTGGATGGCATAGAACAGGATTCCCAGGAACCCCCAGGAACCTCGGATCCACTAAGGAACAGGCTCAGTCAAATCAAACCATGATTCGTGTGGAAAGTAGCTTTTGCTGCAGCAGCAGTCAGGGGAGGAGAGCTCCAGCAGCACCCAAGTGCTGAGCTGTTATGAACTGCTGATGGCTAAGGCTGACATTAGGAGAGCATGTACCAAGGCACTCACCAAGCCACACAGCCGTAACAGTCCTTCCCACTGCAAGCTAGCCATGCTGTTCATGACACACAAGTAGTGTAAACACCAGAGGACAGGTACAAAGTCATCATAGGCCACGAGAGCCAGTAGGGCAGACTCCATGCCAGTTAAGTCACAGTGAATCAGAGCTGCATGGTGCGGCCAGCATAGGAAATGTTTTTCATGTTTCAGAAAAGTTCACTAGTGTAGCTGGAACGGAGGTAGGCAAATAGCAAATGTTTATAAGACAAACTGCCAAGGGAATAACACTTGGGTGTACTGGATCAGCTCTAAAATTGAGTACTTTCCTCTTCAGTATCACTGCAAAGATGACCAAACCAAGAGGAAGAGTAACACCTGAAGGGACAGTTGGTGTGGAAAGCCTAGGAAAACAAACACCATTGTCAAGGTTGGATTTCCCATTTACGCAAAGATTTGGTTTTAATCTACTGGCAAAAAGGATGCAAAAAACTGATCAGTGTGTAGACAGTGTGAGTATCCTGTGGGAAAAAAAAACAACTCAGCTTTTCTAAAGAAGTTTCCAAACAATGGGACAGATCTCCTTCAAAGTGACATTTAATCAGAAGAAAGAAATGGAACTACTCAGATTTAGTAAGGAAGTGATCCTATTGTTCTAATGTTATTTTGTTTTACTGATGTGATGAGAAATTGGCTCTCTGTGGTTTGGATTTTTCCAGACTGGCACAGGACAGATAAAACAAATGAAGAATGCCAGTAGGACTATAAATGGAATAAAACTGTAGTTTCTGCATTTAGTTGTGCCTGTATCTCACATACCAGAATAAAAACAAAAGGGCAATGGGGGAGCTATGTTGCTATGTTGCCATGGGGCTGGGGCTAAGAGTATGTGTTAGTAAATTTAGGGAAAGTTACAGTCCAGAGTACTGTAAACCCTGAGAAAAAAAGGGAATGCCATAGCTCTGGAAATGCAGAGCTAAGGGAATACAAAAAACCCTTGATTTTCATGTTGGCCATGAGCATGACTATAATTATGTGCTTTTGACATTTGAAGCTGAGGATGCTGCCACCACGACAGTTCCTCAGAGCTGTGTGAATCTGTCTCTGCATTTTCAGGTATCTCCATCTTACATTTAACCTTGAACCTGAATTGCAAAATTTCTATTCATGGTACATCAAATAATTCCTTTCACCACCCCACCCCCCCCCGACAGTTTTCTATTAAGTTTACATTTCCATCTTCATCAATGTATTTTCCAAATCTCTTCCATAATTTAAACATTTGAATATTCCCAAGGATGTGCATTTCATACGAGATGAGTTCTGCCACGTCAAAGATCACATGCTCACCGATTCCAACCTGTCTCAATAAATACATGCATGGGTATTTATCTTACTTAACCTTAAAGGAAAGCAGCTCAGCTTTGTTGTGTAGATGATCCTTATATTTTCTTGGTTTTGTGAATTTGTACACAGATAAACAACATTCAGGATCTGACATTTCACTTTGATTGCAAGTTGCTGTAATTAAGAACCAAAGCTTTATGAATTTTAATCATCAGCTGTAAGTGGTACATTATCTCTAGTTCACAATGAAAGCAATCAAGTGGACAAGATATTTTTAGAGACATTACTGTGGTAATATTGCATTAAGTAGTGGTTAGTACACTATTTTCACACCCAGTGATTTCACACATTAATGTGGCTATAGATCAGCATTAATGACAAGAGAAAGTTATTTTTCAAGTAGTATGAGAAGGGTGGTTAAAAGAACTACTGGGGATTTACACTTCAGCAGCAGGAGGGGCACCAGCAGGGCTTCAGCTGAAGATGCTCCAGCAGTGGGGGCTGCTTCAACTTCTCCTGGAGTCGGAGAGAGAAGCCCTCTTTGTTGTGAGTGGATATGGGTTAAGACAGGGGCAACATATTCTCCCTGGTTCTTGGGAGGGAAAGAACGACAGGAGGGGAGAGCAAGGCAAAGCACCCCGATGCTGGCACTTAACCCCAGAGCTGGTGGGAGAAATCACATACTACATCTTGCCCAAGATGACCACTTCAGCAACACAACACTTCCATTTCAGGGAGTGCAGTGAAGAGCGAATCTGGAACACCCTATGGCTTAAAGGAAAAAAAGGCAGGGGGTCTGGCACATTTTAGTGTCGCTCTATGCTACTCCATGTGGGTAGAACAACACTGTCTAGATAAACCTGTAAATACAGACAGCTCTTCTTTCAAGGCAGGAGGGAATAATGCACGAAGAACATGGCCCCAAAAGGAGTGCACTTAAGGTACTGTTATCCTGATGAAGGATACCAGTTCATCAAAAAATTGTTTGTCTGAAACTAGGGCTAATGAGAAACATTGTTCTGGAAAGGAGAAATTCTTCCTTCTCCCTGGAGAAGCTCCAGCAGCCTCACCCCAGACCTGCAGGCCATTTTATTGTACTGCAGAGGTCCTATGAGGATGGCAGGGCTGTGGTTCAGAGAGCTCAGCAGCTAGCTGTACCAGAGAGAGATGCTACATTGTTTGTGCATCACAGTGTAGCAGTGTTGCCACTGCATCTTGGATTCTGCTGGAAAAGCTCTCAGAGAAAGCCAGCTCAGCTCCACAGAAAGTGGAACTCAGAGCCTAACACTTCTGCAGCCAGAACTTGCTGATAACCAGCACCATGGCAGCACTTCGCAACTCTAGTTCAAACCACCTCGTTAGGCAGGCCAGCTGTTGGCAACAGAAAATGTATATGGCATCCAGATGCAGTGACATAATGGCCTCTTCTGCTACTCTGCCTCACACAGCAGTTACATCCCAATAACAGGCCAGCCCTCAAATTCAGTCAAGAATTACCAGATGCTAGTATGGAAAGATTGGACCTTTACTGCTCAGTGATATAGAAAAGCATTATGGACATACCAATCAAACTTTATGTACATGTTAACGTGTAAACGTTAAAATGTTTGCCTTCTTACTGTTGTGATAGGGTAACCCACAGAACAACCTGAAGTTGGAGCACAAGGAGAGCTCCAGGTTCTATACCCCAGAGTAAGAGAGGAGTGCTACATTTGAGCAATAAGTAATGCTCTCTGACCTACTCATGAACTGAAGAATTATTTCTTTCTCAGGATGCTCTAGATGCCTTCAGAAAGCAGCATTTAGCTACATATCAGGGCCTATCGAACAGACTATATTTACACAGGTGTGCCTGCAGTGAACACAAAGACTGTGCAACTTGGAAAAGAAGGATGTTAAAATGAGAAATAGACAGGACAGGAAAAGGTCTGCCTGAGAAACTGAGAAAAATACACACTGCTAATATACCTTACAGAAAAATTCAATATGCAGTTTGCTCACTGCATGGCCTGCTTTGTAGCTTTGCTGGGTAGTTTCTATGTAGAGAAGAAATCACTTGCAATAGCAAAATGCTTTTTTGATACACAACCTTTGTTTCCCATTCTAGTGCTACTGCTCTAAACACTGTGGAAATGCAAAAAGACAGGCAGTTTCCTTGTACAGAAACTGAAATCTGCCTTTGCAGCAAGTGCTCTCTTTTGTCCTTTGCCAGGTGATGCTCCCAGTTCTTCCCATGGACCTTCCTGACAGCAGCTCTACATCTCCCCATCCCCTGTTTTTTCAAACAGGTTGTTTGAAACTGATGGTACCGTGTGTCAGGGCTGTGGCTTGGGGCATCAGCTTCATCTCTGTTCTCTCCCACTATGGGAAAGAAAATGCAATTGCTTCATTGTTCGGTCAGAATGGGGATGGTTTGCATATTCATCTCTACCTGTAATTAAACACATAATGATAGGAAAACGGTAACTATAACAGTAAAGAATGTAAAATGGAGAGAAAGCTTCCGTATATATCCAAACATGTTCATATAAAAAGGTCTGCACTTAAACAACATAGGGCTTTCTTTATCACCTCTTTTTGCCTTTCCAGAGTTAGCTATGTGTAAATGCTAATTTAGCATCCGTTGGCACATGTACAGGTGTCTCTGCTAAGTGTGAGAGACACAGGAAACAGACACCTTTCTCTCATTCCCTTATACCAAAATGCAGATTCCTCCTTTGGAATTCTGTTCAAGCTGGAACTCAAGTCAGTGCCCTGTTTATGACGGCGCCACATATGGGTGCTTCAGAGGAACAGGTAAGAGTGTCCCCAAGAATCACAAAATCACTGAAGTGGAAGAGACCTCTGAAAATTGCCTGGTCCAATCCTGGTCAAAGCAGGGTAAAGTAAAGCAGGCTTCTTAGGGCTGTATCCAGTCAGATTTGTTAATATCTTTGTGGACAGAGACTCTACAGCCTCTCTGGACAACCCGTTCAAGTGTTCAACCCCTCATCACATTAAAAGAAAAAAGGGGGTAAAAAGTGTTTTCTGATGTTCACACAGAACTTCTTGTGTTTCAGCTTGTACCTGTTGCCTCTTGTCCTTTGTCTATATACCGTGGGGAAAAGTCGGGCTTTGTCTTCTTTACAGGCATTTGTACACATTGATAAGATGCCCATGAACCTTCCCTTCTCCAGACTGAACAGTCCCAGCCCTCTCAGCCTTTCCCCATATAAGAAGTGCTTCAAGCCCTTAGTCAGTTTTTGGCCCTTTGCTGGGCTTATTCCTGTAGCCCATGTCTGTCTTGTACCGGGGTGCTCAGTACTGGACACCACTCCAGATGTGCCTCGCCAGTGCTGAACAGAGGGGAAGGAACACCTCCCTCCACCTGTTGGTGATGCTTTTCCTAGTGCAGCCCTATTGGCCGCCTTTGTCACAAGGTCACATTGATGGTTCATGTTCAACTTGCAGTTCACCAGAACCCACAGGTCCTTTCCTGCAGGGCTGCTTTCCAGCCTCTCAGCCCTGGCCTGCACTGGCAGCATGGGGTTATTCCTGCCCAGGGAGAGAGCTTGGCATTTCCCTTTGTTGAACTTCATGAGGCTCCTGTTAGCCTATTTCTCCTGCCTGTTGAGGTCCCTTTGATCAGCAGCACAACCACATGGACTAATCTGCCTTCTGTGGAGTGTTCTTCCTGATACCAAGAAGTTAGAGGCTGGTTTAAATCTTGAAGGTGCAAAGCATCATTGCCTCGAAAAATTCAAGCACTCCTCTTCGTCATTTGAATGTGCAAGCACTCTCTGAAGTATGTCTGAGAAGAGCTCACCTACACACAAAGCAATGTACCACCAGTATGAGATCACCGTATGACTCAAAAGTCAGAAGTAGCAAATCATAAGAGCTTTTTTCCAGAGCATTAAAGCCTTTAAGGAATTGCCAGCTTTCTACAGAGGTCTTACCTGCACCAAAAGACTTAAATCCACAGGGTTTCTTTTTGCTGAGAGTATTTCTGTAACACTCCAGCTTTAGGGCCAGGAGATGGCCTGGTAGCTGTCTGGCAGGGTGCCATAAATACTTAAAGAATTTCCTCGAGCAGATCATCTCCCTTTAAATGTTTATGGATTTTATAGCTAGAATCAGCTGGATCTTCTACAGTCTATGAGTAGATCCTGCTGTTACGTGTATTCTGCACTTCCCCTGCCTTTGGAGACTGTTCTTCTTAAAAAGGTATTAAACTTGAAACATTTCACAGTCTGCTCTTGATTGTCAGCTGGGGGAGAGAGAAATTTTATACCCAGTGAAGTTACTGCTGCTCCTCCATCAAACTGAAGAGGTGCATCAAGCTAGTTTTTTGTGAAGAACTCCCAGAACTTGTATTATTCAGTATTTTCATTAGTGATGAGAATAAAGGAACAGAGGTTGAACTTATTAAACTTTTAGATGGCACCTTGCTGGAAGGGGCTGCAAATATGCTGGAAAACAGACTTAGTATTCAAACCAGCTCTGATTATCTGAGGAAGTCTAGAAAAAAAAGAGATGTTATTCAAAACTGACATGCAAAATTCTACAATTACTTAGGAAAAATCAGCTATTCAAAGGTAGTAGGACTAGCTGCATGGGAGCTACAATGCCAGCATTGGAAGACAGGATTTAGACTTACCATGGAAGCAAGCCAAAATGAGCCAAAAATTCCTACATGTCTGAGCAGGCCCCATCGCTGCATGTCTTTCAGAAAAGGGCAAATGTTGGTCAAGAATGACACATACAGCTAGCCATGCTGCTGTGTAGAGGGATGGACTAGAAGGCAAGCCAATGCATCTTTCAGTCCCATTTTCTGAGTTTTCAGTGATACTATATTTGGCAAGAAGAAAAGTCTCACTGCTTGTTTTAGACTGGTGAGCATCTCTGAGCTGTGCCCTATTGTCACTGACAGACCACCTCAGTATCCATTTTAAGACAGATCTAGCCCTCTGATCATAGGAGGTAACAAGAGAACCAACCACTAGTGCTTTTGGAAGTCTCTTCCAGCAGCTCTCCTTTCTGATCAGTAAAAGCTTTTCTCAGATTTTCTACCTAAATAGAATAAAAATCAGCCTCTACCATTGTTTTTTTCTCTTTTATACCCCTTACTTTAATTTGCGCTTTCCCCATACTTCCTACTTTGATTCTTCTCAAATACATTTCAGTAACCAACAATACTATCAGGACAGGATTTATTTTGCTTTGCTGTATGGGTACTCTGCACAACACAGCTGCTAGCAGCACATGATCCAAGGGCTTAGATTCCTAGCCCAACCATATTCTTCACAGTCCTGTTACAAGGAGATGTCCCAGGTTGCTGCAGAGGAGTGCAAGTCATCTGTTGAATCCTGTGCCAACTGTTTAAAATCTCTTCTGCATGCATGCATCTCTTGCTCCTCAGATCTCCAATAGCTGGTAATTATTCACCTTCTATAAACTGTGGGTTTAACTTGACAAGCAAAGTACAACTATTGTTTCTGTAGCAGAGGCAGTACAGGGTGTTCTCTGAGGACATGTGAGTTGCTTAGTGCCTGCTACAGATGGGTGATGAGCCTATACAGCAAAACAAAGTCCATAAGAAATGTGCATTATGGTCTGCAATGGCCTTAAAAGCATTTGAAATCCCTGGTGTCTCTGATGAGCCTTCTATAATTTCCATATCCATTCCAATCTCTTTCCACGTGCCTCACCTTTTATTTATGCAGATACAGATTGATCAACTTTTTCTACAACCATCCCCTTTCCTGGTGGTGATAGCTAGTTCAAAGTGAGCAAGTCCCTGAACTGCTCTGTAACCATATGCTCTACAAGAACATCAGAGTAGGATGTGATTCTCTGACATTACAGCCAATGTGCTGGTCATTTGAATAGTGCAAAGTTGCGTGAAAGAACCTATCCCTGAAAGTGAAGTTCAGCTCTGATAATTGTTCACATCAGTGGAACTGTAATAGGGATTAAGTTAGCCTAAAGACTTTCCTCATGGCAAATTGTTCTCAGAAAATAGGTTGTTATCTCCCCTCAACTCACATAGACATGGGTACTTAAGAATCCAGCTGGTTCATAGACCAAAAGGTGTGCCAGACCTCAAAGAAGCCAACCACAAGCAAGATGCGTAATGAGAGAAGGGATGTTTTAAATCCTGGAGAAGTTCTGGTTTGTGTTTGCTTATCCCTGACTTTAATACAAGCTTTAGCTGAACCAGAAAGAATATTCTAGATGTCCAGCTAAGAGAGGTATCATCATGAAGGGAAGATCCTAGCGCTGGAAAGACGTAAACTGGTAATGCTTTGGAGACCTTCCTAGCCTATTAAATATGGAATAAGAAGTTGTCCATCTTACTGCCACTTGAGACCCAGCTCTTCCAAAGTTTGAGAAAACTGAACTAATCACCATTAGAAAACAAGGGTCAGTAGGTGATAATTAAGTAGCTTGGGGATCTATTAAAAAAACTTTAGGAATCAATATTTACACTATGAAGTTACAAATTAGCTGCAATGGGCATTGTTAAGAGACCATTTTTATAAGACAAACACTGAAAGTGTGCACATTAGAAGAGTTCTCCCCTGATTAGAAATCACAGCACAAGTCATTTTATCCTATCCTTAAATTAGAAACTTAATGCCTCAGTTTATTAGCAGAAGGAAATTCTATTACATTCAAGCAATGTTAAGATACAGAAAAGCACAATTTCTGTGCAGCTTTGCAAAAAAAAGTAGTTGGAGCAAAGCTGCTGACAATTACAGTTCAATGCTTCAATGATTTAACAACTTGAATCAATTAATGTCTGTAGAGTCACAAGCATCCAGGAATTCTCCAGCAGTTATGGTCATCAGGAAACAAAGTAGCTGAAGCAATGACATGGGTAGCAGAAAGTGCTGGGGCTTCAGGAGGAACTGGAGCCCTTTCAACACTCAGCACTTTGTACGTGAACATGCCATTTGTTGCTAGTTGAATTAGCGTGTAAAAGCTCTGCGTTCAGGAATTACTCCTAACCAGGAACCCCAAACAGCTGTGCATTGATCACTATCTGAGCTTTACCTTATCAGTGTTGTTCAGCATGAGCCTCTGCACAATGGCATCTCCTCTTCTGAAAGAGGAGCTTCACTGGACAGCCAAGTTCAACCAGACCCAAGTAATGGACAATGGCAAGTGCCTACAAGTGTCTGCTCCCCTCAATAAATGTCCTGCTGTCCCAGGTGTCCCATGTTGCCACCCGTGTCTTCTGGAAAATCTGTTAATTAGCATACAACCCATTACTTCTAGCTGTTTGCTTTTCTGGATTACAGCCACTCTAACCTGACACCACCATCATGAAGGGCATCAATTTACAGCCTCCCACTGCACCCCGGAATCTGGAAAACATGAATCTATTTCTCCACAGCAGGCACTGCCTAAAACAACCATTTCACATGATCGCACAGTCTCCACAGAGCGCATCCCATCGGTAATTGGTGTTTCCTGCTGTTACTATGGATCTATATCACTTGTGAAACTCTGCCAATCCCAGGCTACCAAATCATACTGTTTACTTATCTCAACCAACCCACCCCTACTATGATACCAGTTTCTGCTAGCACAGATGTGACAATCCACTGCAACTCAGTAGTGCCAACAGTGCAGCACATTGATGGTGACCCCTTTCTGGCAGTATTTGAACCTCACTTTCCACAAGCATGGTAGGTTTAGGATTAGCTGCAATAAACGTCAGTGTGTACTGAACTGTGGTCCACTGACAGACATTACTGTTATGTATATAAAATCCTCTGTTGGCAGATAAAAGCAACCTGCTCCCTTATAATGCTGTAGTGCCTGAAAATGGCTGCTCAGGACTCCCACATCAAGCAGATGCAAGCCTACTTCGTTAGCTTCCTTCTAGAGGGTGAGTGTCTTCTACCAGCATGCGCTCCTCCACTTAACATCACTTGTATTTCTGACTATTGAGGGAGACAGAGATGTCTCGCGCTGCCTTCAGGCTCTAAATGGCTTTCTGTATCTTTATTTTCCTGCAGCGCTTCAAGGATCAGTTTTCTTCATGCCTCAGAGAAGTGGTATCTAAATCGTTTTAAGCTGAAACAGGGACAGAATAAGCTGTGCAAATCATTTTCTGGTAGAACCTTAATTACATCCTGCAGTGTCTCATCCTCAGCAAACCACTAGCAATAAAATTCTGCATTTCATTTGAGTACCAACAGGGCTGGGGTTTTCTGTTTTGTTTTCCCCAATTGACATATACATAATCTAGCCTGGGACTTTGTTCCACAGCATTTTTGTCAAGGGCTCCAGAGATTAAGCCTGTAACTACTAAATCTTTCTCAGGTTCGCATTCAATTTGCCAGTTATACATCTGTAGCTAAAGAAAGAGACGTTCTGTTTGCAGGAAGGTGTTTGCCAGATCCCCACTGGCAATGGCAAAAAGTGATTTATGATCAGCTTTAGTTAACATGGCCTCTCAAACAGGTTTTAAAAAGTCTTTACAGCCATGGCCTAATGCCAAGGCCTTTTCTATAAGAATATACTCAATTTCAGCTTCTTTTTGTGCCCTGCAACTCAAATACAAAGGCAAATAGCTACAAATATTGAATACACCCCTTTAATAATACCAAGGGCCTTTTACCTTCTGAATCTACCAGGTCTCCCCACTCTGAAGCATTACAAATCTGTGCCTTTTCTAGTTTGTTGTTTGTACGGGGGTGTTGATGACTGTTAATTCCTTAGCTCATCCCTTTGTGTAAGAGTCCTACATTTTCTTAAGTTGTCCCAGCAAGGTGGATTTGCCTGTTCCCTTTTTTAGGAGTGCAAATTAGAAGGATTAACAATACTCCTGACCTCACATTTGTATGTGCATTTGCACATAGGGTTCACACTAAAAAGGTGTCCCTCTTCCCTTTTGGGGCTGCTACTTTCTGCTCCCGTTGTGAAAAGTCTTTATAATACTGTCATCACTGTCATGAGCACAAGCATGCCCTGGCATGTACAAATTCCTCAAGGGATGAAAAACCACTGCAGTTCTTGTGTTTCCTCTCAAGCACCAGATGCAGTTGGTTTGTGTTGCTCCCACAGCATGCACAAGTACTTAAACTTCAACCTCAGGCTCGAGCTACAGATGCCTTGCTCACTTTTTCTTGGCTCCTCCATTGTTTCCATTGCCTTCGCGACCCCTCAGGCTGGGCTAAGGGCTGGGTTACTGACTTCCTTTGCTGGCAGCCTTGGACGGGGTTTCATCAAGACCGAACTCTGGGACCTCCTGCACTTGTTTTGCACTTTCTTTGCCCAGTCCAACTCAGCAGTTCTGCAGGCCCTGCAGTCTTAGTCTGAGCCTCAGTTCATAACCCAAGCCCTTGCTAGCTGTCATATGGTACTACACTTCTCACACAGTTCTCCAGTTGCTGTAACGGATTCATAATTAGCCTACTTGAATATTCAATGCCAAACACCCCCAAGGCATGTACTGCAGATGTGACCAGCTTTCCTCAATCTCGACAGCCACAGCACAACATCTCCATAGGGCTGTATGCTACAGGGCACAGGACACAGGACAGAGACAAAGGGAAAAGAAGCTCCACAAGGAGCTCACCAGCATGAAACAATCTTGATTCTCTGGAAGCCATGTGGCTTCTTCTTGGGAAGACTGGGCTCAGCCCCAGAAAGCCCTAGTAACATCAATCACAGTTTATAAGAAGAGCCGTACATCTACTATTTGGAAGCTTCATTTTTAATGTCTGGATATTTCCCCTTTTGCTGGCACTACCTTTTCCAGCTGCATATAAAGCTTCTCTAGTTGTCCATACTTCTGGAGAGCTTCAGTGAAGGTAGGATGGCTATCCTTCATATGAAAAATTCACCACTGTTTGGGGAGTTCAGAAAACCTAGGACCTCTGTGTAGCGCAAAGTGATGAATTAAAGAAGAAAATCCCCAATCAGCACCCCTGCACAAGCAATGAGAAAAGACAGACCACAGCTCTGAAAGAAACTCAAGATGTAGGAAGCACATTTTCTTTAAGTTAACCTTACAACCAGGCACCCTTACTTTCCCAAGCACCCTTCGTCTAACCTATGAATATGTAAAGCAAGGACATCAGACTTACAGACAAGTGATTTTCCACTCCAGGCACATGGAACATGATGAAAGTAGATTCGTGGGTGTTTGTGCTTGACTTGGCAGAGAAAAAAAAATGAGGGAGGGACTGTGTTTGAGGGAGGGTATCGAAGATCAGAGCCAGATGCTCTTGCACAGAGCTCTGGATTTGCAGGAAATTAAGAAGGTAGAGAAGGTGAGGCAAAGGCTGTGTTTGAAGTGAGAGTCAAGGGGTTCTGAAGCTTACAACCATCCAGGGTGCTTGCAGGGAACTACGGTGCATGCCAAAACCATACCACAGTGGCCTGGGGTGCTTTCATTATACAAAGCCTGGGAGAGCAGAGTCTGTAAATGTAGCTTCAAAAGGAGCTTCATCTTAAAGTCTTAGCTCTCAGGGCCTATTAAACATTTATGCTGACTACCACTCCTACTCTTTGCTTAAGAGAAAGAACCTGAAATAACCTTTGCTACAGACTGAACTACTACAGCTCTACTGGCTGTGCAGGAGACTAGCAGGGAGCTGTGAGAAACAACCAGAAATGGTGTTGAAGCATTGCAGCTGATGTCTCTATTCAGTCAGATGGGAAAGAAGCAGGAAAATCTGGTCTGGAACCTGAAAGGGAAGACAGAAAAGTGTGCTAGAAATATTGGCTGAATTACGGATGATATGTAGAGTAAGGTATAAGATACATTGTTCGTATAAGAGTATTGTCAGTTTTTGCTTTTACCTTACTTAAGGTTCACACTTGTTGGGAAGCCTCCAGACTGGCCTCAGAATTGAATCTGTTACTACTGCAGCTGTGAGAGAGACTGTAGAGGAAAATGAAGACAGCAGAACCTATGCAGAAATCAAAAGGAAGACAGAGGGGCTCTAGAAGAAGGTGGAAAGAAGGGATTAATTCCCCTTATTTGCTTTGAAATTTTTTGGTTGTGCAATGGAAGCTGAGAATGAGACAGCCAGAGTGCTCAAGGTTTTCACCCGAGGAAGCTGTTACTATTAATAGCAGATAATACACACAACATCAATTTACTCCCTCACAGTTCACTCATACAATCACTCAGTTACCCAGTTGGAGCGTGGTTGAAACAAGATGATCTTTGCAGTCCCTTCCAATGCAAACCATTCTGTGATTCCATGATTCTACGATCAAACTGAAGCAGGCATTGGAAACAGCAAGAGGTCAGGCCAGGAGAAGGAGTGCCACAGAGGCTGGACAAACTGCTTGATGAATTCAGGTGTCCAGGGAAGTTCCCTCCTCCACAAAAAATCCCAAAGGGAGCAAGGGCTGCCAGGTGCACAGGATTCTGCATGAGGTGTGTGGGATTCGAGGATGATCAGAGGACTGGATCATCTCCCATACGAAGACAGGCTGAGAGAGTTGGGGCTGTTCAGCCTGGGGAAGAGAAGGCTGCATGGAAACCTCATAGCAGCCTTCCAGTATCTGAAGGGGGCCTATAGGGATGCTGGGGAGCAGCTCTTCATTAGGGACTGTAGTGACAGGACAAGGGGTAACGGGTTCAACCTTAAACAGGGCAAGTTCAGGTTAGATCTAAGGCAGAAGCTCTTCCCTGTGAGGGTGCTGAGGCGCTGGCACAGGGAGCCCAGAGAAGCTGTGGCTGCCCCATCCCTGGCAGTGTTCAAGGCCAGGCTGGACACAGGAGCTTGGAACAACCTGCTCTAGTGGAAGGGGTCCCTGTCTGTGGCGGGGGTTTGGAGCGGGACGATCATAAGGTCCTTTCCAACCCAAACCATTCCTGACGGGCACAGGAGCAGAGCTGAGGACGCCGCCACTGAGCCGAGGCGGGAACTATAGCTCCCATCAAGCACCGCGGCACCACGACCGCCACCATCTTTGTGCGGGGCTGGCGGCGGCGGCCACCATCTTTGGTCAGGGCGTCACCACCCACTGACCGTCCCTGTGACACCGGTGGCGGGTCGCGCATGCGCAGTACGGCGGAGGTGGTGACTTCGGTGGCGGCATGCGGCGGCAGGCGCTGGCGTTATGGGCGCTGCTGTGGTGGATGGATCCCGCCATGGCGGGCGGTTCCGCAGGTGAGTGGGGCTCGAGGCTCCTCGCCTAGCCCGGGCGTGAGGGTGTTGCGAGCGATGGGGAACGGGATGCGGCTTCGCTGCAGGAGGGGCGGGTTGATGGTCCGGAGGGAAGCGGCGAGTCCTGTGAGGGAGTCTCACCTGAGACAGCACCCCGCGGTGGCCACCTGGGGTGAAAAGGAAGCCGGGAAGAGGGGGCCGCCTAAACCACTCCTCCGTCCCTGGACGCCTTCAATGATGGGTTCTCTTTTCCCGTCCTTGCTTTAAGCATCCCCTCATTGGGCTGCAGGGACTGAACAGTGCTGGCGTGTTTTGGGAGACCCTGGTGCATCGCCACTGCCAGCTGGACCAGGAATGTTCAGCTCCCGCTAGTTGTTTTGGTAGTATAAGGGATGGATTCCTGTGACTTTTCCTTCCTGTGTGTTTTAGATGCCAAATGGAAAACAATAACGGACCAAATTAAGAAAGCTGTGGAAGTCTACAAGCCATGTGTAAGGGAGAATTGCAGCTGCCACCAAAGGTGAGAGACTGGTTTCCTTTTGCCTGCAGAGGCCTCTGGCCATAAGAGGAAATACTGTTGTCAGCGCTGACGGTTGGGAATCAGGTAGAGAACGTTTGGGCTTTACGGCTGCAGCCATCATAGAATCAGCTAGGTTAGAAAAGACCTTTAAGATCATTGTCCTGGGTTCAGCTACGACTGGTATAGCTGAACCCAGGGCAACCATCGAGTCCAGCTGTTACCCCAGGACTCCCAGGACACCGCTAAGCTGTGTCACTAAGGGTGAATGCTTCCATGGATGGTGAGTCCACCACTACCCTGGGCAGCCTGTTCCTGATCAATCCAGTCCAAACCTCCTCTGACACAGCTTGAGGCCATTTCCTCTTGTCCTCTCTGATACTTGGGAGCAAAGGCCAGCCCCCTTCTGGCTCCATCCTCCTGTCAGGCAGTTGTAGGGAGTGATAAGGTCCCCCCTGAACCTTCTCTTCTCCAGACTGAACCCACCCTGGTCCCTCACCTGTTCTCCATCCCACTTGTGCTGCAGGCCCTGCACTACTTCCGTTTCCCTTCTCTGGCACTGCTCCAGCACCTCAATGTCTCTCTTGTAGTGAGGGGCCCAGAACTGAATACAGATTTCAAGGTGCAGCTTCACTAGTGCAGGGTGGCAGTCACCGTCCTGGCCCTGCTATTGCTGATACAGGCCAGGATGCTGTTGTTTTTCTTGGCTGCCTGTACCCAAGCTGCTCATGTTCAGCGCCATCAATCAGCACCCCCAGGTTCTTTTCCATGAGCAGCTTTCCAGCCACTTGTCCTCAAGCCTGGAGTGTTTCATGATCATGGTGCTTGCAAGGAGGAGGTTATTAATGGCACTGTGTGAAACAGATTGACTTCCCTAGTTTCAGTAGAAGATGTGTCCATCTGCAAACTGATCACACTCCTTGTTGTCCTCTGAGGTTGTGCATACACATTGAACGTGGATTGTTCAGCATTTCATACATGATCATGCAATAAACCATGCACATAGCTGGTGATGTTTGTATCTTAACAATCCACTTCTGCATTTTCACTCAGTGCAGTGTTGCTAGCAAGTCATTCATGTGGGCTTTTAAAAGCTACCTTTCAGTTGTCACTTAGGCTACAATGACATAAAACTACAACTTTCTTCCTGCTCTCAAACTCGTTACATCTGCATCCCTACCAAACTGCTTATCCTTTGGTCAGTGCATCTGCACAATGGTTTGACTTTTGACTCTCTGAATAACAGCTCTTCCAAGTGACTTAAATCAAATTCTGTGTTATGCCGCATGTAGCAGCACTCCTGGAAGATACTGACAGGTTGTTTTAGCTAGAAGTCTGTTCTGTATACTGCAGTAATTTAATGCACAGTATCTTTCGTATTGTACATAATAATGGCTGGTTGTTGTGTTTCAGTGTCTGGAAGCAGGACCTGGCTCCTTTTCAAGGTGGCATTTCCAAGGAAATAATGTCAGATGTGGTGAGCCGGAAGCTTGGGACGCACTACCAGATCATTAAGAACAAATTGTACCGTGAGCAGGACTGCTTGTTCCCTGCAAGGTAAGTGCTGTTCAGAAGATAAATTGTCACCCTAGCTGGGACACAGCACTGCTTCCAATGCTGCCAAGTTGAAAGTCATTGAGTACAATTATATTTCAGAAGTCTGAATTCCTTATCAGAACAAAAACCTAGAAAATTATGTTTGAGGCTTAAATGTAGCAGGATGTATGTGTCATTGTGGCACTTCAGTGTACAAAGGGTTGGTTGGTTGTGGGATCCCAGAGAAAGCTGCAGATCAGGCCAGATCTACCAGAATGTGTTGTTTCATTGGTGTCTATACTGCACTGGGGCTTAGAGCCTACTCGAGACAGTTCCCAGCCTGCATCATGATACAGCTTAGGCTTGCCATCTCCTTTGATCTTGTGCAGAGGGAAAGGCCTACAAGAGACTGCAGGATTCTGCCTTCTCCTTATAGCTCTTTCCTGTATGGCATTTCTCTACAGATGCAGTGGAGTTGAGCACTTCCTTCTGGAGATCATCAACCGCCTCCCTGACATGGAAATGGTGATCAATGTGCGAGACTACCCCCAGGTCCCCACATGGATGAAACCCATTATCCCAGTCTTCTCCTTCAGTAAGGTGTGTACACCTTTAGAAGCTGGTCATTTCTGAGTCGTGCATGTTCTCCTTTCTCTTGGAAACCTACTTTTGAGGATGGTTCCCACAGATTTTGTGCATGTCAAAATTGTCTGCTCTTTATGTTTGCTTGTGCTTCCAGTTTTCTGGCAGACAGGCTTGCAGATTTATCAGTAGAACAGTTTTTACCTCATTAGTTTCTCTTCCAGGTCAAAAATTGTACCTCTGCCACAGTGGAATCATGCACAGCTGGATGGGATATGTGCCAGCATTGCTGTCATTTGCTACAGTGCCCCTGTTAAAATTGTAGCTGCAGTTTAGCAGCATTGTTGAGGCTTTTTTGATCATCAGTCAGCTGTCATCCAGTTCATCTCATTTAATGTGAATATTTTAGTCCTCTCTTTTCTGGTACCACGGATAAGTGTTTCCTATTTTCTTCTCTGTAATATTCTTGCCTCCTGATAGCCCTTTTCCCCTGGATACTGTTTTCCATCTGCAGACATGCACACATGCCCAGAGGTGCATACATTTGCTCTCTGCTTCTCTGTTCTCACACTCAAGAACCCTACCATATGTTTTCCCACCTCTCCCATTCTTAAACCTGACTGTAGCATGGTGTCTCATTCTTTCCAACAAAATACTGTTACACCTCAAGCTTCAGCTAATCTTGCTATGCTTTAGTGTATGCCCAATGTGCCCAAGTCCTGCATCCTCGCTGCCTAACCCTGGTCATGATCCTGGTCATAGCTGAAGCCCAGCAGAAAGTAAGATGCAAAAAAAGGCAGTAAACCATTTGGTCTTGCTAGTTCAGGCCCTATTCTGTTTCTGCTAACTTGTGGTAGCTTACTCTGAACCTAGGTCTTCAGCTCATGCAGTATGAACCATAATATGGTCTATACCTATTGCCTAGTCTCCAGCCATCAAACTCTCTGGATTTTCAGAGCAGCATTGCAAGAACTGTCATTCAATAACCATGTTTGCTGCTAGATATAGTAGTAAGCCAGTAAGCTGTCTTGACCCTTGCATAGCCTTAACTGTAGCCAGCAGAACCCAACCTGATGCAGAGCAGGTTGCAGGAGTTCAAGCTTTGCAGCTTTATTCATCATCCTGCCTTTAGGTGCCTTGCAGGACCCAGCAAGAAACTGACTTCTCCAGTCACTGTTTTCCAGCATCTGAACTGTAACCTCAGCCCTGTCCATAACTGAAACGCAGTGACCTAGGCAAAGCTCACATTTAACCATCGCTTGTGTGGAAGGCTCCAGTATGCTGGTACAGAGTGTTTTCTAAGGCTGAAAGCATAAGGGATGCACCTCAGAAGGGTGGTGGTGGAGCTGTCATGATTTCTTGTCAATGCCTGTTTATGCCAAGACTGAGGAGCAGATCATACAAGCACACACTCATTTCACTTGGAAGGGATCTCAAGAGTTCACCATGACCCTCAAAGCAGAACCAGCTAGATCTGGCTACATCCTGCCCAGGTCTGAGCATCCTGGATACAGGGTGTCCCCAGACAGTGTTTACCTCCATCAGAGTGAAAACATGTTCCCAATATCTAACTGGAATTTCCTTTCTTGTAATCAAAGCCTCTTGCTTCTCATTCTGTCTCTGCACTTCTGAAAGGAGTTTGATCCATCTTATCTGAATTCTCCCATTAGGAGACAGTATTTAGATTCCCGCAAGCCTCCTCTTGTGTGCATGAACAAACCCATTCCTCAGCCCCTGTTTCTATGTCATGTGCACCAATCTACTGACTATGTTGGAGGCCTTGGAACCTCTCCAGTGTCTCCAGGTGACAGGTAGATGGATAATTATATAGGGAGTTCATTATTAGTGCCAAGAAGCGGCCTATACTTTGGTTTCATGAAATGGTTGAGTCTTACTTAAGTGCTGGTCTTCCCTCTGGTTATATGGGGATTTAAGCGTCCAAATAGGAGTGAGGAAATGAAATTCTTAACATGAGTTGGGTATTTGTTACAGTGAATTAAGTGAGCTCTAGGAAGGCTGGAATGAATGGATGTGTGGGAAACCTAAATGTCAAAGTGTAAGTGCTTCTGTGTCTGAGGAAATAATAATGCTTCTTAACTTCTCTTTCGTAGAAAACATTTGTAGCTACACATAGGCACAAGTCTTCAGGAAAATGAATGGAGTTCCGATCTTCTGCTATTTACTCATCAGCTATATCACAGACCTCTTTTGTTATTTTCTAGTGTGAAGGTCCCATGTTGTCATGCAGCCTTTCTAACATCACCGAAACATTTCATTACTGGGCTTTCTTCCAAAGAACCCCAGTTGCACCATGGTGACAGCAAAGCTGTCATGGCTGCTCATGGAATGGTAGTGGAGCAAGCCAACAGAACTCCCAGAAGTGACATTCATTACTGGTGGGCTTAGTGAGTAAACTTGAAGTAGATATTACCCTTATTCTTACATTACTCTTCTTTTTCTTAAGACACCTGATTACAATGATATCATGTATCCTGCCTGGACGTTTTGGGAAGGAGGACCAGCTGTTTGGCCAATTTACCCGACAGGTTTAGGGCGCTGGGACCTCATGAGAGAGGACCTAAGAAGGTAGGTTTTGGAAGTGATTACGTGTGTGTGGAGCTTTAATGGAAGATAAACGCACAGTAAAATCCATCAAGCACTGGGCAGCGTTGAGGCAATGTTGAAATCTAAGACCATAGGTCTGTTGGCCTGTGACCTGTCTGTTTGCTTCTCATTAACTACGTACAGCCTAGCTACTGTATAGGAATTCTCCTTAGAAACCTTGAATGATGTAACTAGAAGTTATAATGAGCTTTTCTGTTTTCAACACTTGAGTAAGAAATGCAGAGGACAAAATAATACCCGTTCTTCATGCTGTCAGGGCCAGATTACTATCATTTTTGCTGGGATAGGCATTGTCAATAACATAGCAGTTATCTTTTGCCTGCAGACATCTCCCCTGACATATGGAAATGTTTTCCTTTGTTTCGAACTACTTCCATAGAAGCTGTGTTTTTTTCACTGCAGGGATGATCTGGGATATTTGTATAAGCTTCTGGAAGGGTAAAGGAAAGCCTTCTTTAGATCTGGTTTTACTTGAGTGTCATTGTGCAATAGAGAAACCTGGAGTCATTCCCAAGAATCAAGAGTCATTACTGGGCTGAGAGTAAGACAGAAGATGTTTCTGACTGGTAGTCTTTCTTTTGGCAGGATTTTTGACTGTTAGCAGAATAAGGGGCTGTTTCCCATGGAGAGTGACAAAGTGTGCAACAGCGAGTGAACATAGATACATTACAAGAAAACCACCTTTATGTCAATCACCTGACATCAGAATGCAAGATTGAGTGTTTCTTTCTTCAAAATCTGAAGGTCTATGGGACTAATCATAGCTGAAGCCTAATGTGATGTAATACAATGAAGGTCCAAAGCATTTACTTATCTTTGCTTTCTCAGTGAGCCCCACTTGTGTTACTGGGTTATAAGTAGGTGCAAAGCTTGATCAGTTTGGGCATCAGGACCTGCATGTCAAGCCAGGTGCAATAGAAAAGTACCACAAAGAGTTCCCAGAGGGAGGCAGGTGGTGACACTGACAGAAGTTAAACATGTGAACAGCTGTTTTGAAGGACTTGCTTAGATGTAAAATGAAAGTTATTTGGGAAGACAATGGATCTCTGTGTTTTAAATGCAAAACATGAGGCAGGGTTGGTTGGTTGGTTGGTTGCTGTTCTTTGATGGGGTTTTCCAATTGGGGAATAAGTGAAATTGGGAAATGGTTAGAAACTCTCTAGTCATTTTGCACTATCCATGTTCAGTAAAGTACAGAAAAAGAAAGCAACAGTACAGAATGTGGATTCAAATTTGAGGTAAATTTTAATGCCCTAAGTTTAAGGTTTGGTGAGGGGATTGTGTGCAATTCACTGTTTTGGCTGAAAGGTGTACTGAAAAGTAACCTGTATTGTGTTGCCTTAAACACAATATTCATATGAAAACCTGTGCCGTTGGACCTGGCTGAGAGGTTTTTCTGCTCTAATGAAGAAAGTGAACTCTGTTGAAAACCAGAGAATAATATAAAGAGATTATGCTGTGACAAGTGATGAGAGTGCTGTTTCCTGGTTATGTTAAATCATTAATTGCCATGTATAAACAATATTTTCAGATCTGCAGAAAAATGGCCATGGGTGAAAAAAATCTCTAAAGGATATTTCCGAGGATCCAGGTGAGCACATTTTCCTGTAGCAGGAGATTCTACTGACACATGCTGTAACAGCTGTCTGTGTGCAGAAGTTTCTGTATCTTGAAGACCTAAACAAGTGTAAACCAGAATGTAGTTTATTTTTAAAGCAAGGAAAATGAAACATTCTGTACAGCAGCATTTCACCGTTAATGATTCTCAATGAGAATTGCCATTTGCAACCAGTTTATTATGAAAGCCTAATATTGGAAACAGAAGCTGTGATGAATTTGGTATGTTATTCCTTAATGAGTAAAACTGTCACACTAGGAAACAACTTGTTTTGTTCTATGAAGGGAACTGCAGACGTATGATCCACATATAAAGACTTCGTGTTGATGTGCATGCTTCTTGCTATTATGATCATTTTTATTTGCGATGCAAGTGCTTGACACTGAATCAAAAGTACTCTTGCTTTAAGTTACCTGAGTGGTGGGGAGTAAGAGAGTAGATTATTTTTGCCCTTCCTCCAGTGACAGTTTGGAAACAATGTTAAACCCAGTTCTTTGTTTCTTCCCAATCCCCAGTAGGGAAGGATCTGATAGATACCAGGTAGGCTTAGGAGGTGATGAGCAGCAAGTCTCAGAGGTGTCATAACTTTGTTTATCAGTGGTGTTTTAAATTAGTGCTGGCATTGAAGATGCTTAGCATCTCTTAACTCCCTTCCAAGTCAGAGAAAGCTGAAGTATTTGGCACCTCTCAGGGTAGAGCCTGAAAGAAACATCATCTCTGCTGGTTTGGCCTGGGAATTGCTCAAATAATGCTATTAAATATTTAGGAAGTGAGATAAAAAAACATGGCCTCAAATCACTTCAGGATACATAATTCATTCTCTTCTGCTAATACGCCCTTGGACAGAAGTACACCATATGGTAGGAGCTTAGTAATGTTTCTTCGGCACATAGAGAGGTCAGCCACATAAAGAGGCAGGGTCTTGAGCCCTGTAATTTGTTACCTATGTTGGATCATGTGGGTAGGCTGTTACTGATGGCATTTTTTTTGCAGAACGAGCCCTGAGAGAGATCCGCTCATTTTGCTGTCCCGAGAAAACCCAGAACTCGTTGATGCTGAGTACACCAAAAACCAGGCTTGGAAATCTGAAAAGGTGTGTGGATGCTGTCTTGTCTTGTGAGTGTGAAGGCCAGAAAGGGTAGCAGTGCAAGATGGCTTTGATGATTGAGAAGTATCTTCTGGGGTCTGTGGGTGATCCTTTAGTGCGGAGCTTGTAGTTCCCTTGATGGCCACACCTCTGAAGGATGAGAGGAAGGTGTCTCTAGGGCCTGTCAGGCCAAATGTTTGTCTTCCATCTACACTTTTTCTTCAAGGAAACTAGCACACATAAGAAAATGAATCAATGCCACTCCCCTCCTCTTCCACAACAACAGAATTATTCAACTCTTCCCCTTCTATCCCTGAGCTGCCTGTGTGGTGTTATCAGTCTTAAAACCTTTTTCTGTAATCTCAATTTCCTGGTCTTGTTGATAACTTCCTGATAACTGCTGCTGCTAACCCTTTAGTTTCATCCTTAGTTTACAGTCCAGCTCTCTCCACACAATCTTGGCTAATCCAGTTATACTTGGCTTCACGTAGTCCTTTGTCCCAAGCTGTTTTTCCACTCTGTAGTTGCCAGCAAAACATTATCATTTAATGTGTTTGTGCTGGCATTTGCTTACAGGCAGTGTGTAATTTACTAGCTCTTTGTCTTGTTTGAAGGGCTGGGAATTCTTAATAATACTTCTAAGAGCCCACCAGAGAAGGTTTTCTCAGAAGTAGGAATAGAGGGCTTTGAGATCTCAGCTTTTTTCTAACTGAGAATGAAAACAAATGTGACATCACCACATAAAGCTTACCAATCTCTTAAAATTCTCTTTATTTTAAGGATACATTAGGAAAGCCTGCTGCAAAGGAAATTCCCCTGGTTGATCACTGCAAATACAAGTAAGAGTTTTGATTAGTAAGTTGTTCAGGGACTGCAGGTTATGTCTTTCCTTGTATGGTGTAAGGTCTCGTTTTATTTTAAGGTCTAATTCCAGCAACCAGCTCCATGCATGTAAGGAAGCCTGTGAACAGACATAAGGCAGTTGAAAATTTAGGAGATTACCATGGCCTCTTTCAGCGTCAGCTTTCCCCTGTCAGGTCAGGAGAAGTAAAGTGCTTTGGGGAAAGTAAACGTCTTAGATCACTAATAAGCAAATTTTTAATCAAAAAGACTTTCTATCATTTTTTCTTTACATTCCTGCACCAAGTGGTGTGTCCTGAATCATTTTTCCAGTGCTACAGTGATAACATTGCTCTCTTTAAAGACATAGGGAACTAAGGAATCATGTCTTCATGTGCATACTGGGGCAAACACTACCACTGGATGTGTATAGTAAAAGAGAACCTGAAATATGATCGAGCAGATATACTATTGACTCATATTTTATATGTTGTTTGGAAGAATGTGGGTTTTGATTTACAAAGGTTTTTAGTTTCTAACTGCTTTAGGAAGGGGGTTTTGGTATAATATTCTTGTGGGTTTCTGTGTAAAAATACAAGCTCAGTGTGTATGCACTTGTATGTGTGATGTTTTGCTGCTTGTTTTGCTTTAAAACTACCTAGTTAAAATTCTGCCAGATAGAATCTGCTGATAGAACTCAGTCATTTGGCTGGATCTGTGTTTTTGTGCAAATGTGATTGACTTGTCTCATTTCACATTCACTAGACTGTTGCCCAGATTTCTCCCTTCTGTTGTTGCACATAGATGTCCCATTTCTGCTGCTTCCTAAGACTCTCATACAGTGCAGGCTGAGACATTCTCACACACTTGTCTGGTAGGGTCAGCATGAGCTCCTTGCTGCTGCCTGGGGGGCAGGTGCTGCAGCACGCTGTCTGAGAGTAGTGATCAGTGGCTTGGCTGAGGTCATGGATGGTGGGAGCTGTGTCTCGAACTGGACAAAGGCATTTCCTTGCTTCCAGACCACTGTTTGTGTTAAATCACTACATGTATTTGTTGATTTCCTCATACTGGCCTAGAGCTCCCACATAATACGAAGAACACAACATCAGTTCAGATTTACTCCTTGTCGCTTGCTGCTGAACTAAGTTTAGCTATAATTCCTCTCACCCAAAATGCATATAATATAGAAGCCCCATTTCACCCAAAATGGATTCATTAAAAGAAGCACTCCCTTTCCCCAGCTCAAGATGTTTGACTTCAAAGATCAGTTATACATGAACTGAGGGGTTTTACTTGCAGGGAAACCAGCTTTCTATGCAATTGGAGAAACACGGGTTTTAAAAAGAAAGCATGTAAACAACAAACCATCCCTCTGAGACACAGTTTGCTAGGAGAAATCCTCCCCACTCAAGCCCATTTCACTGATTTGGCAGAAAATACTGAAAACCAAATTGTGAAGTCTTTGTTATCTGCGAAGTCCATCTTTTGTGTGCTAGCCTCTTTAACCTCCTAGGGTTGCATTCCCAAGTTCATATGAAACAATCAGATTCAGATTAAAGCAAAATCCCAGAATAAAAACAAAGAATAAACCCCCAGCTGAGATAGATGTGGCAAAGCAGAGCAATGAACAGAAAAGCTCACTGCAAGATGAGAGAATTGGGAAAAAGCTCCTTGTGGTGACAATCTCTGAAGCTGTAGAGTCACAGGATCAGTGTCTGCATTGAGATCTTCTGTGCTTTGCTGGCAGTTGTCCATGAGGCTTCCTTTGGTTTGACACAGGCAGGTAAAGCCTCACACCTTGATTTTCTCCCTCAAGTTTGACAGGTAACAGAAGCTCACCTAGAACTTCCTTATTTTCAGCTCACCTTTCCTGTGATTAGCTTCAAATAAAGTTTTTCCCTTTGTTTTAGTGACTCCAGTGTGTGAGGGAGATCCCCTCACTCCCAGTGGCTGCCTGTGAGGAAGGGTTGGCTACTGCTCAGAGCCCAGTCTCTTAGTGAATTTCCTCACAAGACACTGGGTGTAACCAAGGACCTTCTCTTTGCTTCTCCTTTTAAAGGTATCTGTTCAATTTCCGGGGAGTGGCTGCCAGTTTCCGTTTGAAACACCTTTTCTTGTGTGGTTCACTTGTCTTTCACGTTGGAGAAGAGTGGTTGGAATTCTTTTATCCGCAGCTGAAGCCTTGGGTCCACTACATCCCAGTTAGATCGGATCTCTCTGATGTCAGGTGTGAGACTCCAAGCGTGCTCAATGGAGCAGTGCATGCCACAGGAAAATACTTCTGTGTTTGGGAAGGTGGTTTGGTTCGTATTGCTCTATGAAGTGCCTCCAATCCTAGGCATCTGACAAAGGCTCTTGGAGCTCGTGTTCTTTTCTCTGTATTACTGCCACAAAAGAATCCTTTGCTTGTATTACTTGACCAGTAATGATTTTACTGGAGATATGTCAGTCAGTCACCCTCACTGAATCAGAAGCCACTAGGCACTTAATGTGCATGTGTGGCCTGCAGAACAGGTAGAGGGGAAGAGGAACTTAACTCTGGGCCAGAAATGCTCCCAGATTCCACCATGCCATCCAAAACAGAAATGGAACAAATGAGAAGGGCAATTTTTTTTCTGTGCTCTGAAATGATAAGCACCAGTCCCTTGCTTGGCTGTAGATCCTTAATTATAGAACCAGCTAGGTTGGAAAAGACCTTTTAAGGTCATCAAGTCAGACTGTTACCCCAAGGTGACAGTTGGTGACTGCCAAGGCTACCACTAACCCATGTCACTGAGGGCCACATCTGCACGGGGTGTGAGCACTTCCAGGGATGGTGACTCCAGCACTACCCTGGGCAGTCTGTTCCAATGGCTGAGCACCCTTTGGGGAAGGAATTGTTCCTCAGTTCCACCTAAACTTCCCCTGGTGTAGTTTGAAGCCATTTCCTCTTGTCCCATCCCTTGTTCCTTGGGAGCAGAGACCAGCCCCTTCCTGTCTCCATCCTCTTGTCAGGCAGTTGAAGAGAGCGATAAGGTCCCCCCTGAGTCTTCTCCAGACTGAACCCCCCAAGTTCCTTCAAGTCATTTCTCATAAGACTTGTGCTCCAGTCCCTTCACGAGCTCCAGTACCCTTCTATGGACTTGCTGTCATCCTCCACAGTAGTTTAACTAAGGGACAGTATTCTCCCCTGAGCAAGTTGTTTCATAGCTGTTTTGTTGGTCTTCATTTAGGGAGCTGTTGCAGTTTGCAAAGGAAAATGATGCCATAGCACAAGAAATTTCAGACAGGTAAGTTGTGTGTCCTGCCTCTCAGGCAGTCTTCCAAAGCATTTGCTTATGCAGCATTTGAAGGGGTTACCTATCAAAGACAACCTGGTATTAAAACGGTGCAGCATAATTGATCTGCAGTAACAGCAGAAGGGCTGGAGAAGGTGTAACAAGCAGGGGGAACCAGGGAACAAGATTATCTGCTTTAGTCCTTGGTTCAGATGTGACCCATGTCAGGAACCCCACTGAAAGCTCTCAGAGGTTGGGAGCTTTCATTTGGGAAGGAGGTGAGCTGACCCCTGGGAACCATGTCTGTATTGACTCATTGTGTGTGTAGGCTGGCAGTAACAGGCTTCTGAAGCAGCATGCTTCGGTGCTGCTCAGGCTGTATCTGATATGTGAAATCTGATATTTATTATCTCAGATAACAAATACCATCTTGAGGGTGATAAAAGCACTGCAACTGTTAGAGCTGCAAGTGTGAGTGAAGATTGTGAAATTAAAATAGATGGGACAGAACAGTGTATGTTGTTTCTCATTTAAAACACAGAGGAGTGAAAGCTGATACACATATAAAACAAAACCAAAGACTTGTAGGAACTGGGAATTGGTTCTGACTGTGCCTTGTGTATTTCTAGGGGACGCCAGTTCATCACTGAGCACTTGCAGATGGAGGATGTCTCTTGCTACTGGGAGCATCTGCTTTCTGAATATTCCCAAGCCTTGACTTACAAAGTGAAAAGGAAGAAGAACTACAGTGAGATTGCTCCTAAACAGCTGAAAACAGAATTGTAGAGACTTCTCTGTTTCTTCTTTTTTTTTTTTTCAGGCTTCTTCAACTCAGACTGATCTCTCTGGAAATCTGAAGATCAGTGTATCTTCTTTCATGTTCTCTGAGACTTCTTATTCTTTACTCTAGAACTGCAGAGAGCAGCAGTAGGCTGCTGAAATCACTCCCATACAGTGGGACCCAGTTGTACTGTTGCTGTAAGATTGCTTAGTATGTTGGATGATGATAGGTATTGAATGGGGTGGTTATGGTCAGGCCTGGAAGACGGTTGTTAGCATTTGGGACTTAGTTACTTACCTGCCTCAGAATGATCCTAAAGCCCATGCAGTCACGAGAAGCGTTTCTGTGAATTTTACTGGACTTTTTACCAAGTCCTCTGTACTTGTGGGCAAGGCAACAACTGTCAGTGGCACTCAGTCAGGAGATACCTGCCCCATTCTTTGGCAAGCAGTCCATGTTTACTCATCTGTGAGGTTATTAATACTCAGGGTATTAGGTGTTCTCTGACAAAAGCAGGTACTGGGATTTGGGTTCACCTTTTTATGTAGCTTAGAGCTTAATGTTTATATCGGGTTTTAGAGGTGGTTTAGAGGTTGATGGTGTTGTGATTTAAACCCAGCTGGTAACTCAGCAGCACACAGCTGTTTGCTCACTCTCCCCCTTCTTCCTGCCCCTCTCTGGGCATGATGGGGAGGAGAATTGAAATAAGGTAAACCCCACGGGTTGAGATAAAAACAGTCCAATAACTGAAGTATAATATAAAGCTACTACTAATGATAAGGGAAATAAAGGGAGAGAATATAAGACTAAAAAGAGATAGGAAAAACAGTGAACACAAGTGGTGCACAATACAATCGGTCACCAGCCGCTGACCAATACCCAGCCCATCCCGAGCAGTGATTGGTCCCTTTTGGGTAACTCCCCCTAGTTTCTATCTTGGGCATGATGTGCTGTGGTATGGAATACTGCTTTGGCCAGTTTGGGTCAGGTATCCTGGCTCTGCTTCCTCTCTGCTTCTCATGCCCCTTGTCACTGGCACAGCATGAGACTGAAAAGGCCTTGATCAGGGTAAGTGCTCTTTGGCAGCAGCTAAACCATTGGTGTGTTATCAGCGTTGCTCTTGGACTAAAGCAACAGCACTGCACCAGCTACTAGGAAGGAGACAAATAACTTGCACCTGAGCCCAGGACAGATTGCAAGGCTTTGACGTGCCATTGAAGGGATGAGTGGTCCTTGGACAGTTAAACTACCTACCTCACAGGGGAGCAGACAGTGATGTTGATGCTACACAGTGCTGAGCCTGAGTAGCACAGTCAGGTGGCTGGCAACTGGGATAAAGATGGTTTATCCTCCCAACAGATGAGCTGGGTGCCCAAACAGCCATGCAGAACTGAGCCCCTTGAACAAGCTCCCACTAGTTGACTGGCCTTAAGGTCAGCATCCAAGGACCCTGAAGAACTCAGAGAAAGGATATGCAGAAGTGGATTCAGCTCTTCTTTTTCCCAGGTGTTCACAGGTTCTCTGCTCTGATCCCTTCTACAGTCCTTCTAGGGTTGCTTTTGGTTGGGGTTCTTTGAGGCTTGCAGCAAACCTGCTCACTTCACTATTTGCTTTTCTTCCCACAGCTGTTTTCCTCTTTTTTTCCTCCCCTTCAGTCTGTTTGAAGCAATGTCTCCAGTCACACAGTGGCATCTACTCCTCACAACTCATTTTGGCTTCAGTCATAGGTTGCTTGCATGTACTGTATTTATGCCCACTGCAGGCTGCTCAGCCAGGGGGAGCATAGTCTCTGAGATTCTCTACAGCCCCTGAGTTGAAGGGCCTGGGAGGAAGCAGCATCTCTGGCATCCAGACAGGTGCTCAGAAGAGCATGGGATTGCAGGCAGGCAGATGCCTCCTAGGTAAGCACCCTTGATAAAGTGACCTGAAGGCTCAGGAAGCAGCATGCTAATGAAAGAGGGATTGCCACAGCTCACAGCTTCCTCTGCTGTCAGCTTGGATCAGGGGAGAAAACACTACAAGGAACAGTAATGCCAAGCACACCTGCACAGGTATGTGCTCACACAGTGAGAGGCCTTGCAGCACTGCCAGGTCCCAGTGCAGGGATTTAACTGTTCCAGTGCTGGTTCATCAGGGGTCAGGGTACTAGTATGGCCTGGTTTCTGGGGAAGAGAACTGTGCAAGAGTAGAAAGAGCTTTCTGGCTTTGTATCTTTAGTGGCTGGAGAGTGAGAATCACAGAATAGCAGGTTGGAAGGGACATTGAAGATCATCTGGTCCAGCTTTTCTAGGCAAAGAGCATCACTTCCCTGGGAAGATTATTCTAGACAATATTCTGAAATGGTTGTGTATGATATTTTTAGTCCTTTTTTAATGAAGTGCTTTCGGAATAAAAGGAATTTTTGTTGGATACATCATTACTTTATCACAATTCCAATTAAGTGTCTGGGTAAGCCCTGCCTGTTTTACCAGTGATGGTGAAGTGATTCTTTCTGGTTTTCGTCTGTCACAGTAATGTTTAGGGGTGTCTTCCAGTATCGGGTGACGGTGGCTGAAAGCTTCTCCTTGCCCATCTCTGCACCGAGGAATTTCCAGCCCGGTCCCTTTATTTGGCCTTTCCCAACGCGCCCTGCTCCGCCGCTTTGAGCACAAAGACCCTCGCTTCTACCTGGGGGGAGCTGGGCGGGCTCCGCTCCGCCCCGCCCCGCTGTGCGCCGCCGGGGGGCAGGGGGCGCTGCCGCTGCCGCCGCCGGCGGGAGGACTATGGCGGACGGGCTTGGCGATCAGCCGCTCTTCAGCTGCCCCACGCCGCCACCGGAGACGGGCTGGGAGCGGCTCCGCGAGCTCTGGCGACGAGAGTGAGGCCTGGGCCCGGCCGGAGAAGGGAGGGAGGGGAGGGGAAGGGGCGGCTGGCGGAGGGTGCTGCGGCCCTGGGGTTGGAGCTGTCCTCCCTCAGCCGTGCCCTTCCGTTCGCTTGCAGCGACCGGGAGCAGTACTCGGAGGAAACCATCAACATCATCAAGTCGGGTTTCGTCGCGGGGCTCGCAGGCTGGGTGTACGGGGGGCTGCCTGCCTTCATCCAAGGCCGCAAGGCCTTCATCGACAGGAGCCACGGCGAGGTCTTCCATAACCGCGCCGATGCGGTGGTACGAGCCCCCTCGCGACGGCGGGAGCCCCGCTCTGGGCTGGGAGATACACGGGGGGCCGGGACCGGGACGGGACGGGAGCCGTAGGGCAGGGGCCACGCATCCCGCAGGGTTCGGCGTATGCGAGTGCGGCCGTGCCGGCTCTGGTGCCACACGCGGCCTGCGCCGAGGAAACCTTGTGTCCTGAGGTACCGCCCCCGTTGGTAGCAGTGCAGACCGGCCTGTTCAGCGGCCAGTGACATGTCCTGAGAAGGCCTTTAGACTATATTGCACATGGGCCAAAGACTTCACAGTGTCGGGCTGGTGGTGTCCCCTTAGGAACGTGAGTTATGTTAAGACCATTTAGAGTACTCTTAGGTTACAGCTGCACCCCACAACAGAGGTCACAGCTCGTGATGTTTTACAGGTGGATTTGAACGTTTCAGGGTTTGTCATTCAGTTCAGGGGCTGTCTGCCTGGAGAAAACCCCTTAAAGTCTGCCATCATTCACTGATGTCGTGGTTGCAGAGTATCGGTGCCTGGCTTCACTCTGTGCTTGTGCTGGTACTCATGTATCTGCACCGAGGCTGAGTATTTGCACTGCAGGCACCAGAAGAGAGAATTTATTTTCTTTTGTGCTATTACATGAGATATTTTCAGTTTTTATGAAGCTGCTGCTTATCCTTCAAAAAAGCCAAACTTTTGAGTGCCAGTGGTGAACTGCAGAGCTTAATGGTCTCTTAACATTTAAATTAGGTGGCTATCACTTTCTTATTGTGGTTTTTTATTGATGGTTATTATTTATGAATGCCTGTGAACCAGTAACAATGGAAGAACCAGTTTCTAGTTTATCCTGACTTCCTTCTCCTCTGCTACTCTCTTATCCTGCCCTCATAAAGCTCTCCCTGTCCCTGCAGATGTGTTTCAACACCAGCATTAGAAAGCCCAGTTGATATTACAAACTGGATTTAATTCATGGTTTTCCTGTTTGTGGCTAGGGCTCTTCCTCTGAAGGTGGCCAACCTGAACACTACGGATCAAGGTATCACTCCCAAGTGATGCCATTCCCACAGCCCGTAGCATATACCCCGCATGTGTATGCTGGTGGTGCAGGCAGGAAGGAGGAGGGCTGTGGTCTGTAACCTGTCTCCTATCCCTGCAGCAAGCTGCGCATCGTGCTGGCCTCAGGAACTTCATCCGCTACGGCTGGCGCTGGAGCTGGCGAGTGGCCACTTTTGTGACACTATTCAAGTAAGTGTTTCCCAGCAGTGATGGTCGGAGAAGAGCTGCCTTATGCCTGAGCACTAGTGGCAAGGAGCCCTTCATGCTGGCAGTGCTTGTGGCTACTTGAGAGACCTGTGGTTGGTGGAGGCACAAAGTGTTGTGCTAGCAGTGAGTCTGAGTGATAAGGTGTGAATATGAAGAGACTTTGACCTTTTATAATTACCCCAGAATTTAGATCTTCTAATGAACCAACACAAAACCTGAAACTGGAGAAGCACTGTTCCTTACCTACAACCCATGTACAACCTTGAATACTCTTCTTTTATAGCAGCTTTCCAGTACCTAAAGGGGCCTCCAAGAAATCTGGAGAGGGGTTTTTTATGAGGTCATGTAGTGACAGGACAAGGGGGAATGGCTTTAAACTGAAAGGGGGGAGATTTAGATTAGATATAGGAGAGAAGCTCTTCCTTGTGACGGTGCTGAGGCGCTGGCACAGGTTGCCCAGAGAAGCTGTGGGTGCCCCATTCCTGGCAGTGTTCAAGGCCAGGTTGGATGGGGCTTGGAGCAACCTGGTCGAGTGGAAGGTGTCCCTGCCCATGGCAGGGGAGTTGTAACTGGATGAGCTTTAAGGTCACTTCAACCCAAATCACTGTGATTCTTCCCTGTGCCTGATGTCGTCTTTTTGCTTTTGCTTCATCTCTTTTCACAGTGCATTGACTGTTTCTGGAAAAGCTTTCTATCCCACCCTAATTTTTCTCCTTTTTGTGATGTCGTATTACTCCCAATTACTCCCAATTCTCTGTTCTTGTCCTCAAATGCCTGTTATCATCTTGTTATTAAGCAGTCACTGAACATCAGTCACTGAACATCAGACCTACCAGTCGTCTGTACTGCTTCAGGCCTTCAGATTTTCCCTATGCACACAACCAACACAGAGCTTACGTTCTTCCCTGATTTCCCCCCTCAGACGTTTCAGTGCATTTCTGACAGCATAAGATCAAAATAAGCATACTTTTCAGAGTAAAGCCCTTTCAAACTAGGAATATCGCCTTCCCTGACCAAAATGGTAAATTTATGTATAGTCCTAAACCTGCATTGCCTGTATCTGCAGGTACACGTTGTTTAAATTCCCCTTCTGCTTTTAAGATACCAGCAGTATTGACTAGCATTGGTTTATATTTCCATCTCCCCAGTTTTCTTGTTCCTTTCTGAATTTATCACTCCATCCCTTTTGGTGTCTTTGACTTCTTTTGGTTAGTATCTGTTCTTCTTTCTCTCCTGGAGCTTTTGGGTTTAGATTTTCCTGGCCTTGGCATGTAACCTTGTTATCTTCCAGCAGATGTCTCCCCTACAGTTGGCTCCTTGCCCTTGCTCACCACCTTTGTAAAAGGCTTTGAAAAGAGATTTGCATTATTAACTGTTTCTGTAAAGTCCAGGTGGAAGGTTTCATCCTGTAAACTTTGAATTTCATAAACCGGATGTTTAGTTTTGCCTTGTACAAAGGTGATGCTCCAGTACTGGGGAGGAAGATTGCTGTTGACTGGTAGATATCATGCTGAAGTGCTGGGGAGGATGTGGCTGCTGAACTCGGAGCTGGTTTGGGGCTGTGTTTGGAGGAGATTGTGGACCTGCCCTGCTGGGAAATATCATGCCACAGGAGTAGGTGGCACTGCTGATGTCGTTTGTCTGACTTAGCTCCGGTGGTCAGCACTGTCTGTCAGGCAAGACCTGACCAATATGCACATTCAGGACTGACTGACGGGACCTTTACATGCACAATTCCATTTATCCTTGAATATATGATGGAAAATAAAAGAAGCCTTCAATAAAGAAAAGAAACAGAAAGACTATCCCTGCTTCAGGCTGCGAATCCCAGTATTCCCTGGCCTCTCTAAAGTCACAGAAATTAAGGCAGTTGTGGCTGGTGCCAGGGTGCTCTGGGCAGCTGAGCAATTAGGCAGTTAGAGGCAACCTGAGGGTTGGCTTAATGAAATCTGGCTTTATTTCAGGCTGCATTTTGCTACCTGCTTTTTTCCATGTACAGCTTCTGACTTCTTCTGTGCTTTATCTTTGCAGCTTGGTGAGCACCAGTCTGTCTGTGTACCGCAATAAAACCACCATCAGTAATTTTGCTTCAGCAGGAGGTAAGAGTGCTTGCTTAGAAGTATTCTCTGTATGAGTGAGGGTCATAAGTGGTAAACCAGAGAGAGAAATCCTCTGGTTTTGAGAGGATCTCCTATCTCCTGGGTTTTGTTTCTTGATCTACTGACTGCCATTGTGACTTGGCTCTGTGGTTTAGCTGCTGCATGCCTTTATGTGTAACAGAGATACCAGTGCGCTTCTGGAACCATGGGGCATTTTTGTGGTTAGCAGTTCATCTTCAGAATACTTGCTGGAGTTTTTTGGGTGAAAAATAATTGTGTCAGGTAAAAGTAGTGCTTGGTACATAACATGCAACTATTTAGCAGGGAAAGAATTTCTTAGTTCTATGCTGTAACAGTTCAGTGCACTGTTTATAAAGCACCCTTTTTGTGCAAAGTTTTGCATGTCCACTTCTGACAGCATGGCTCTGGGTAAGTGATCTGCTTGTTCAGTGTTACAGGCTGGATTGCCCTTCCTGTTGTATTCATCTTTTACTGATCTTTTCTGCCTTACATGGAAGCTACTATTATTGGCTGTTGAACAGAAAAACCAACAGGGGTAAGGCTCATGCTCCAGTCTGGAGAGAGCTTGGTTTTACTTTCATAGATACCTCTTAACATTTCTTGGGGAGTTTTCTGAAGCAGGAGCTTTGTGCAGTGCTTTAGTGTAGAGACTGTGGTGACTCTGTGGTGAGGGTCCCCCCACTTGCCACTGTGCTTGGTTTCTGCTCTGTTAAAAGTAGATGTCAGCTCACAGAAAGGAGAAATGCAGCAGGCAGCTCCCTCTGTCTATGTGTGATGGCTGGTGGGGGGCTGCTCATGGTTTCAGTGGGTTTGTTTTCTCTAGCCTTCACAGGAGCCCTTTTCAGAATCCACTTGGGCCTGCAGGGACTGGCAGGAGGCTTCGTGTTTGGAGCAGCGCTTGGGTGAGTTGTGGCTGCTGCTGATACACAGCTGCTCCTTAAGGGTGTTTATTGCACAGTGGCTGCACACACCAAGTCTCGAATCATAAATGAAGCTACTACAGAAGCTTCCCTACCTCCCTTGCCTTGAGGGATTTCCTGTATCTCTCTTGAGATAATTTTGATGACTTTTCTCCCAACATTTACACTGTTTGGGGTCTCTTTTCTTGATTTGTGTTTTGCTGCTTCCTTGGTGATAAGGACTCCCTCCATACTCTCAACAGAGCATCTTACTTGCTCCTATTTGTTTATTAGAGGAGACACTAACTGCTGTTAAATAGGAAGTTGTGAGAATGGGTTACAGACGTGTCTCCTACGCATGGTCGCTGATGAGCCTGGTGATTGTGTGCAGAACTGCTGGACATCTGCTTTTATGGAACTGTGTTGTCTGTGGGTGAAGGCAGGAGTGCAAAACACAGCTTCTGGGCTCCCTCCTCATCTTCATCAGCAGCTGCTGCTGTAGCAGCCCAGAATACAGCTGGCACACAAGGGGTGTTGGGTGTCATGGTGACACATTTTGAAGAGGACACCCTGGGAATTGCCAGCCCCTACATTAGGAGTCCGTATAAAATGGTTATTTACAAACCAAGCTCCATCAAAGCCAAAATGTGGAACACCAGCCATTAGGCAATGCTGAGGAAGAAGGAGCATGGTTGGGCTGCATAGCCCAAAGCTGTAAGGCGGCACATCTCTTTCTTTGTGCATATATTGCAGTTGCCTATCTCCTAAAGCTCCCTGGGGCATGGAGCTTTGGGTTCTGTCACAGGGGCTCTGTCCATCGTGATAATGACCTCTTAATTCAGGAGAAGTCTGACTTGCCAAGCAGAACTTGTGAATATTCTCACAAGTGAATTTGGGGATCCTGACTGGACAAGAGAATGAGCTTTGCATAGGCTATTCAGCACTGTCAGCATGGTGTCAGCTGTGGTCATGCCTGGAAGCAGCCTAGGGAGCTTTACCAATGAAAGCAGACATACCTTCAGACCCGGGCAAAAGGTGATCAGAGTTTTAACTGTCCAAATTATGGGGTGGGTGATCTACAGGGGTTGTTTGGGTACCTTAAGTCCTTCCACCCCTTTGCCCTGTGAGTGCCTGTCAATGGGTAAATTCAGAATATGTTATCAGAAGGAGTCACAGCTGAAGGCAGGCTGTGTTTGATGCCTGACAGGATAAGTGCCTTAGTCTGTTGTGTGGCAGCAGCATTGGGGAATGTTACACACCACTGGTCTGGTGGCTGCCCCTGCATGCTCCTTTTGCCCATGCCACTAAGTTACTACTGTTGTGTCTCTCCTGGGTGACTTGTGACTTTCCTGTTTTCTAGGATCCCTGCAGGAGGCCTCTTAATGGTAATGCAGAAGTTTACTGGTGAGACCTTGGATGAGAGGAGAAACCGTGAGCGTAGGGAGCTGTATGAACAGAAGTTAGCAGAGTGGTAAGGAGCAGCTCTGCCTGTCTGAGTCTTTGACTAGAAGAGTGTCAAGGTCTGTGTGGTTCAAACACTTAAGGAAACCATGACAAACAGCTATTCTAGACCTCAGTTCTTCTGCTCTTAGTTTTTGATGTATGTCACATACCTGTCTGAGGTTTGGTGTTCCCAGTGTCTGGTGTTGCTGTTTGGTTTTTAACAAGGTATTTTGTGCAGATTTCATGTCCTGCCCCTACCCAGTGACTCTGTATCAGTTCTTCTCTTTTGCAGTGGCTGTGAAGACAAGCAGGACAAGGATGTTGGTATTTCTTTATCAAAATCGAAAGAGGCCAGAACTCTTTTTAACTCCATTGCTGCCTTCTTTCCATCCCTGTTAAAGAGAGAAAAGAAGGATCGCTGTACGCTTTGGGGAGAAAAGGCTATGACACTGGTTGTGTGACTTACTTAAACTCAGAAATAGTGCCAGTTCTAGAAGTCCAAGAGTTGGAATTTTTCAGTGATGCCTTTGTCAGGAGGATACAGGCATAAAATTCCTTTGTACTCTCTCTTTCTAGGCAATCCAGGCTCAGTGTGACTGAAGTCTTAGGCCAAACAGAAAGTAACGTGGAAGGACCAGAGACAAAGAGAGCAAGAGCTCTCTAGGAACTGTTGAGTCTACTCCAGATCTCTGTTGTAAGCAGCTACAAAGTATTTTGATTCTGCTCCTAGAAGTCTTGGAGGTCTTTTGTGAATACAGTTATACCTGGTGCGCTTGTGAAAAAGCATTTTGCTGAAAACATGGTTTATGGATGCGTATCACTGCACAGCAGCATGGAACGGCCAAGAAGGTGGAAATGTAAACTCTGCAGACCAGCAAGCATAATGCAGCTTTGGCAGGAGGTGAGGGCAGTGCCGGAACCTCGTTTAGAACCCATTTCACTGCTGAAAATGTCCAGGCCACCAGTGAGGTAGAAATACTAAAGCTAAAGAGCCTGTGAATAGTTTGGTTGCTAAAGGTACCCTGATTCCAAAAGGTAATTGGGCTCCGGTGCAAGCTGCTCTTCAGACACACCTGAGGACCTTGGTGTCAGAGCACAGCACAGGCAGCACTGGAGTGAGTGGTCCTCATCCTCTTGGCATCCCTGTCCCACAGCTTGACTGAGCCTGATTTCAGCATCAGCAAATGCTGTCTTGCTGATGGTGGTTTCTTCAGGCTTTTTGCAGAAAAACACATGTGGTTCCTCCAGTACCTGGGGTATTTTGCAGTCAGTGTTGAGGAGGGTGGAAGAGCTGGGGATGATAGAGAAATACCCTAAAAAAGGCATGTTTTGGGTTCCTCAATAGAAGTGTGGCTGAGAGAGCCACAAGAAGGATGATTTGTTTCTGGTGGTGATGGTGGAAGAGTTGCCACTGTGGAAAATGTAACCAACAATAAAAGGGCCTCTGATTTCATTTGAAGGTTGGGAATTAGGGGATTACCTTTGGGGAAAGTGTGGTTCAAGACACTTAATAAAGCCATCTTGCAGTGGTGGTTGTGTCAGTGAGCTCTTTATGTTAGTACAGCATTTGCACTTGAGAAACAGATGAGTAATATCCCTTAAGAAGAGCTCTAGCTGAGATTCCACCCATGAACAGCAATGAAGTCTGGTGGTGGTGTCAGGCATTCCTCTGTCGACAGTAGCAAAGACAAGAGCCAGGATAGCACCAGGTCTGTTTACTGTTTTGTACCAGAGATGAACTGGTCAGTCATAGTTGTTACCTATGGGTCGGGTTGAAGTCAATGGACTAATGGTCTGTACCCAGAAGGGCCAGGGTGCCCATCGCTGTTCCCGTCAAAGCAGAAGTCAGAATTTTGGTCCTCTTCTTTTGTCAGAGCTTTTTTCCTGTTAAAGGGAATTGGATCCAGGCAAGGGGTTTGGGTCTCCTTCCCCCAGGAAAAGAGTATACTATGTGTATGTTCTGGCTGAATGCTTTTCTCTGTCACTGCTGATTACTCTTGATTGAAAGATGAACAGTCAATTCCACAGAGCATATTACACCCACCCACCCAAAGCAGATTTTTGGCACAGCTTGCTTCCAGGAAGGTGTTATGTTTTCTGACTTCTCAAATAAGCATTTTATTGTATTTTTTGTGTAGTGCATTTTTCATTCATTTTCATTGAAGAAACACGTGTTTTGGGATTGTTATCAACCAGCTCTCAGTTTCCTTTTCTGCACCTGAATGAAGGATCTGAATAAGCAGAGGTACAGATATGTCATTCCCCCTTCCTGTTTTAAGCATTGCATGTATTGGTGACAGTAGTGTTATTTTCCTCTGCCCCCTCAAAAACCAAAACATCAGACCTTTCTGAGTCACATTTTTGCCACTGTGGTTATACAACTATATTTGGTCTTCTCTTTTTCTCTTCTTATCTGTACAGGAGATGACATTCGGCTGTGTCATTGCTCAGTCTTTCTGTAGTACTATTTAGTGGTATTTAATGTGATGGCTAAAGAATACTCATTTTCTTGTATCTGACCATTGGTGCATGGGAGGTTAGGGAGGGCCAAGGTGTAGCAGTTGTTGGCTTTTCTCTCCATGTGAGGAAGGGAGGGCTACTGGATGTCCTTATGCTGCACATTAGCGAGGGGAAGCAGGGACTTCCATCTGCACATTCAAGATTAGCAGCCATTTTTTGCTCCTTTTCCTACTGGATTTAATTCCCTGCACTTCATTTCTTGTATTCAAAGTCACTGTCCAAATGGGGAGCGAAGGGTTGGTTCAGAGCTTGTATTTTAAATACAAATGTAAGGGATTCCTCCCTCCCCACTGTCTTCCCTCCACCCCAGAAAAAGCATATCACTGACGTTATCGGTCCTCCACTTTCTGAGTGGGTAACAGGAATAGTGGGGATACACTAATCTGCAAAAGCAAAACCTGCTGTTAGGGAACCTCCCTTTTCGGCAGGGAGAAGGAAGGGCTGTTGCAAACTGCATGTTGAGCACCATAGCTACACTGCTCTGTTAACCCCTGATGCACTGACAGACAGAAGGTGTGTGACAGTTAGAAGATGGGTACCTGAGTGACACTTGTCATTGCTGCTGAGCACACCAGAGAGAGGTGTGTCTTGATGCCAGCTGTACCTCAACAGCTTTGTCAACCAGCTACCTAGATGCTACACAACCTGTTTTTAGCAGCTGTGAAATGGTGGCTGAGGCTTGTGTTGTTACTTGAAAGGCTCTACTACTTCCCTGCACATAGAATAGACATCTTTTATAACTGAGGAAAGGAAACTTGAGTTTACCATTTATTTTTTAATACAATTAATTAAACTCTAGGAACTCTAGGAAAAAAATCTTATATACAAAATGCCTGTGATAAACAGAGCAGCTCACCTGGTAGAAAGACCCAGATATTAAGCCAAAAAGGTCTCACAGAAACCATTTGTGTGCAATTCACTGAATACAGCATAAGGCAATAGAAAACATGATTCATAGTATAAGTGCTTAAGGAAAAAATAAACCAAATAACCTGCCCAACAAGAATACAAAACCAAACTGATGCTAGACATATTTGTCAGTGAAACATTTTGTTTCCTTTAGAAGGAGTTAACTTCAAAGGTCAGAGAAGTATGGTGACAGAAATGTTTGGCACAGTACAGAGAACAAACCCTTCTCCAGGAGGCTGTGGAATCATCAGTCAGGAGCGAAAGTAAAGCATAGGACAGGCAGAGGGAAAAGGTTGTGTTGGTACAACTGTCAGAGCTGTGGTGTGGTTGGTAAGGTGGAAATGCATTGTTATAGCAGGGAAGGAAGCACAGTGTTAAAAATGAGCAAAGTAAATACAAAAGGAGGGTGTTCAGCCTACAGGAAGCTAGTAGTTTATGCTGGGAAGAGGAAGTATGGGAAGAAATGGAAAGTATGAGACACTGTTGCCCACCTACCCAAGTCCTGCAATGAGGTTGCCTTTCGGAAACACCGTTTTCCCTGTCGCCTGTTTTCTGCTTTCAGCCAGAATTCACAAGTGCAAAGCTTATGGTTTCCTTATCACCCACCTTGTCTCATTTTCTCTGTAAAAAAACCTTCCATAAGAATGTTTTGAAGCTCCCATTTCACTTCATACAGTGAGAAAACAGTAAAAAAGCTGATGGGGCAGCATGATGTTGCAGGAGTAGAAAAGGAGCAGTGCCTTGTTTTTTACTAGCAACTTGATCCCTTAGCCTCTCGTAGCTCAATCCTCTATAATCCACTTTTAGTACTCTTCTTTCCTCCAGCAATTTCAATATGTACCTGCTAGGAAAAAGTGAACTGGGTAGAATATTTCTTGGCTGTGTCCTAGCAAGATAAACAGCTCAAGCAACAAAACATCCCATAGAGAGAGTGACATGGGGTTTGCTCTGCTCTGCTAACTACACACATGGATAGAGCAGCAAGGGAACAGGTACAGTTTGCAGTGGGACAGAGCAAAAGGGAAAACCAGATCTGTCAAACTCAGGGCAGGGTTGACTTAGATTAGAATGCACAGCTGCTTAGGAAGCTTGGTGGGGCTTGGGGCTTTTTCTCCCCTGAAAATGAGAAACCACGTTTTCCTACACAGTAGGTAAGAATATCACCCAGATTAGATGAGTCTATCCAATGTTAGAATCCTGCAGGGTACTTCCTTCAAGTCCCGGCTGGGTAGAGAGAACGCTAGCAGAAAGTGACAGCATTCAACACAAAGTAAATCCCTGTCACTGTGTGAGAATATGGAAAGCCTTCCCTAACAAGTATTCCTATACAAATACACAAACAAAAGCAGACCTGTGTTTATGGAGCAAGGCCCAGTTACATTTCATTACAGTAGATACATGTGAGATAAAGCACGGACTGTTACAGAAATGAGGCGTTACAAGTATGGGTAGGAAGGAATACAATGTAAGTGTATGCACAGTGCCCCGCCACCAGCACTGTGCTTTGTCAAATGTGCCCCCACAGTGATTCAGTGGAGGAGCAGTATCATAGTACCTGGGTTGGTGAGGCCATCCTTTCAGGAGAGAAAGGTTACGAGAACTTCTGCCACTGCTGTGGATAAGCAATATTAGCTGCTGAATGTGCTGTCAGTATGGACCATTCCCTAAAAAGTCTCTTCGCACTGAAAATAAGCATGAGGCACGTAGTCCTACTCAAGGTGCTTCTCTGTGAAAAGTGTGTGCATTATTGCCTCTCTAGGGGAGAAGGGACATGCATCTGTAATGGTCAAGTCCAAATCCAAAGTCCTCCAGCACAAAGAACAGTACTGGCAGATACCTGTGTGAGGCTGAATATAAAAGGTTTTAGCTGCTCCCAGTCACCACATGGAGGCACAGCCTGACTTGAGACTGTGTCAGGGCCTGGGGCCTGCCAAAGGCCAGCTCTGTGTTACTAAAGGGGCTTGTGGCTGTGGGCTGCCTGCCAGGGCTCTGTGGAGCCCCTGACGGTCACAGACACAGCATCAAAGCCAGAGGATCCCAAACTGTTGAACTGGTATGTTGATGTGATACTCCTGCCCGGCTGCAGGAACATGGAGGGGCCTCCCAGCTGGAATTCCAGTGACCCGCTGTAAGGAGACCTCGCCACAGCTTCTGTGGTGTAGGTGGGGTTTGCATTCATTCATACAGGATTATGTTGCCAGTCTTCATAAGCAGAGCTTTCTCCTGCTGTCATCCCCTTTCAGAGAGCCGAAGGGTCAACACAGTAAGTATTGCTGTACAATGAGCAGTGGGGACTCCAATGCGGAATACACAGGATAAGAAACCTGAGGGACACAGAGAAAAGATTTTATGTATTTTTCCTCCCCCTCTTAATCCTAAATGCGAGGCAAGAACGTTGCAGAGCCGAGACAAACGGGGATGACGTGCGATAGGCCTCCACAAGAGGGCTCCCACTACAGTACAGACGGATCTGAGGGCTGATCAGAGCTTGGCAGCTCAATGGGAGCACTCCAGTGAGCTCCAGGCTGCCTCACTGTGAAAACCTTTGGACCGTGCAGAGGTGCTGTCTGCGCAATGAGGATGGCCAGTGAATGTGCTACCCGCTTTAAGCAGCACATCACACAGTTACAACATTTGTCAGCCACTAGGGAAGCACAGCTTCCATCCCTGTCTACAGACAAGCAGCAGTTCCAACCGCTGCAGCTAGGAACACCAACCATTTGCAGAAAAAGCCTGGCAAGCTTTTGTAACAAAAGAGGAATGTGGCAGAATGGATTTATTCAGTGAGTGAACTCGGGCCACTTCCATCACAAAACCCCCCAGAAATCATGCTAACCAAGGCTCTAGTATCTGTTCCAGATAGGGCCTTCCCCAGAGGAAAACATGTGTGCATGGGCAGGTTTGGAAATGAGACAAATGGCCTGAATGATAGTTTCCCCTCCTTTCCATCATAAAAATGTTATGCTTTTACATTACTGCATGACAAATTCATGACTTCCAGGATTCTACAGATGTTGCTCAGCTGCATTGCCCTGGCAATGTATTCAGTATGCCACTGTGAGAGCAGAAAATGTAGTCACCTGGATAATGTGAATACGAACAGTTAGCTTCTAATCTTTACTTAAGTCTCTTAACTTGAAAAATGTCTTTTTGGAGGACACAGCTTTGAACACAGCTGAGCTTTTGAGCCAAAACGAATAGAATGCTCTGTAGTAGTAAAACACGGCTAAGCCGGACTTTTCCCCAGCCCATCCTTCACAACATCTCAGTATCACAAGTAGCTCCTTTTAAGGGATAGATGAGCATTTCTTGGGCAAGTGTTGAAGGAGAAACTTCTCCATTCCTCCAGCTGCTGAAAGGAACGGAGATATCTCAGAAGTGGACTGGCATTGCTAATCCTAATGGGAAAGCTGGAATTGTTCTCTTGTTCACCTCTCCCTCACTTCCACTTCTATCATCAGTGGTGTTCCCATGTTTATGCAACAGCGCCATGAGTACAGGACATCTATGGCTCACAGGGCATTCACAAGAAACAATCTCTAGGGAATGACACCACATGTGGGACCGATAGTAGTGATAAGCTACTAGTCACAAATGAGTCAGGACAGTTCTTAGTTGAGAGGCCCACAAAATGAGACCAAGGTCTTGTCGCTGCAGATCCCGATAGATGGATGATTGTGCTACAAACCCACCTCTCATATTAAGCAGGTTCAGAGGAGACACTGACAGTCAAAGTTGTCAAATGCTCCTTTTTTCCCCCCTCTCTCTGTCTCCATCCCCATTTAATCCCTAAAAATTTTTGTCAGTTAAGAACACCACGAAGGCTTGCACACCATCCATGCAGGGCCCACGCTGTGGAGAAAGCAGCTGAGCAGCTCAGGATATTTGGCCCTCTGCCATTTTTCACTAGGTTGATTCCAGGAAATCTGAAACAACCCAAACAAATCAGTGCCCCACAGGCAACATGAGCATCATTCCTCTAGCCACCTGACCAGGAAACACCATGTGTCTGAGCTGGCAGTCAGGCCCTACCACTTTTTACCCTGCATTTACCCTAAAGAATAGCACAGTGAGCTAACATTGTATGAAAATCAAATAGTGTTTTAGCAGCTATTTTGCCAAGAGAAGAATAGTGAAGAAAACTTACCTGCCAATGCAATCAGGTCATACAAATGATGTTTCGGATGTCACTTTAGAGCTCACAGGTGGCTTTGCGCCTTCTTTCACATCCCGTTCCACTGAATCCTGAGCAGTGAGAACAGACTGAAAGGGAAGATCCCCAATTAGAATTTGAAATTACAGAAGACATAAATGTTCTGAATACAAATGTCTTCTTCAACAAAGTAAAGTATGACTGGCAGTGGGAAGAAAGGAGAGGAGAAATGAAAGAAGCAAATCTTTTAGGTCTAGTTACTTCTATTTTAGCTTGGCAGGACTCATCCATGCAATATACCTGAGTATGGCTGGCCTACAGACATTGTCTGATCTCATAGAAAGTTCTGTTACATATAAATATTAGTGTATCATATGATACAACAGCTTTCATTCCCAGGGCTAGGATCTCAGCCTGGCACAAAGACAGGTTACCTGCTAAGATGAGAACAGAAGGGACATAATGGTAAAAGTTACATGTCACTAAATGCAGTTTACCAAGTGAGTGTAAGAATGCTGGTATTGGAACCAGCCAGCCAACTCTTTCAGTGCTTTAAAAGGAGTTCAAGTGAAACAGGTATCTCAGCATCTATGAATTGCTTTTAATAATCAAGTTGAATCTTTCTGTACTATTACAGCAAATTGCATAAACTTAACAACACGGATCCTAAGCTTTTAAGTGACCTTTAATCTTGGTCTAATCTTGATGCTTTGTGTTTAATTAACTGAAGAGCAAAAAAAAAGATAGGCTGTGTGGGGGTTGAACCTCAGCAAAGCATCTCTGTATTTTAGTTACCACTATAACATGCATCTGAGAAGTCTTATTTACATTTTGCTCTATCTGTCTGTTCTATCCTTCCATGCATGGCTTTTTGAGCTTGGAAACCACTTTTACCACCAAGTCAGCTCTTGACTCAGCTTTCCATATGTTCAGAACAGAGGTACCCTCAGACCTATTCTGGGCTCTTGAAGGTGATCTGTAGCAACAGCAGCAGGAAGTGCTCTTAGGACAAGTATTTCCCTCCCCAAACACATGGCAATGCACAGCAGCACTGAAATGTGTCAGTTGTACAGACTGGGAAGTTGGATTGAAGCTTTGCCTTCAGTTTCATGGAGTGCATGCTTGGTCTGGAAAGTGGCTGCACAAAATAGCACCACCTGACTGCAAATCCACTCCCTGTGCATATTCTGAAAATGGGACTAAAAGGGAAATTCCAGTTCATGCAGCCATGTCCCATGCTGTTGCAAGTGATCACATTCCACCACATTGGTGTGCTTTTTACATCTACTTTAAAGGCAATTTAATTTCTACATAAAAGACTATCGCAGAATACTCCAGATTCTTGCTCATTTAATGGTAAGGAACCTTTCAGTTTCCAGCCTGTATTTGTTCAGAGCCAAATCCTCCAATTCCACTTCATTTTCTCCTATAATTAGAAGTTCATTATCTACACAGCTAACAGCACATGCTGTGAGCAGTTGTGATTTTCTTGGTTTCATCCTGCTTGCTGCTTTCCCATTGACATAGGCCCAGGGTACAGCAGGGGAAAAACAGCACTGGTGTCATAGGGGCATGTGAATGGAAAATGAGGAGGTACACAGGTGTAGCCAAGAGTCATTGTCTTCCAGAAGCTTCCTTTCTTTGTGGTAAAACACTGGAAGGAAAATTAGCCCAGTGTGACTCAGTGGTCACATTGGTTTTTGAATGGATGTGGTTGGTGAGGAGGGGAAAGGAAAAATAGCAATTCTACCTCCACACCTCTGACTTGGGAGTGCACTTGTCTGAAGTTGAAACAGAGATAGCAGAGACACAAGCATGACAAACTTGCAAGTGTCCCTAGGTGAACTGAGTTCCTGCTGCCTATCAAATAGCCTCTTTCCATCAGGGGATACCACTGCAACCATGAGGTGCTAAGAAGCTCAGACTGCTGGTTTAAGTTCCCTGAACACAGAGTGTGGGATTCTGATCTCCAGACCTGACTTCCCCAGTGACCTGACAGAACTCAATTGGCTGATATTTATAACGTGTTGCAAGGCCTGCTGCCTTTCTCCAGGACAGGGTGTGGATAACATGTCTACTGCTCTTGACTTCCAGTATCAGCAGGATGCCTGGCTGCCTTTATAAACCCATTTGATGTTTACCCACATCTTAAGGAGCTTTCTGATTAGGTCAGCTTAGACATGATGAGAAGCAACAGCTAACAGACAAAAATAACAGCACCAAAGGAAAATACATCTGCTTAGCTGCCAGCTAACCCTGAGATGCTGGAGGTCCCCTTTGCCATTGAAAAACACCTGGAGACATGTCTAGAGTTACTGAAGGCTTCACAGGGCACCTAACCTATGCTGGCCTTGGGCACATAAGGAAGACAAATCTATGTCTCTTGGTTGGAATTCTCATAGAAGTTGAACATAGCTGCACTTAGGGTTTTTGCTGTGGCTCTAGAACTATGCAGTTCTGTAACTTTGGCTCTGTGAGTTTTCTGAGGGATTGTCTAAATAGGGTGTGTGGAGAGATCCAGTTCTGAAACTGTCATTGCTCAGCTGTATCTATCATGATCACCAAGATTCTTGGCATCTTCAAGCATGCTATATGTAAACATAATACATAAAAATGTGCCTTTGTGAAACTCTTCAATTCCGTATATCCCCGATTTTGGAAATATTCTGATCTGCTGTCAAAACTCCCTATCACCCCATCCCTCTCAAACCTGAAGCATAGTGCTGCCTGCACTCAAAATGTAGGAAAAGTCCTGAGCTGGACTTCAATTTTGTCAAAGTAGATGGAAAAAAAAAAAAAGGAAAAGGAAAAAAGGAAAGGAGAAGGTGGTACGGAACTATCAATTGTGTCAGCATAGCTCCCAAAAACGTGTATTTCACACAGAAACTCCATAGGCAGCGTGAGGCTGTTTCTTGGAAAAGGATTGACACTTACCGTGCCTTGAGAGGTACCTTGCTGGTAGGGTGATTGCCAAAAGGAAGATGACAATGATGATACTTGAAGCAGTAATGACATTGTAAGATGGAGCCACAGTAGGGAGAACACAGTCATTTGTCTTTTCTGAGACAGAAGAAATAAAGCATAAATAAAGGGCTCAGTAACATACTGGCATATAGCAGGTATGTGAATTCTGGGGGTTCTGGACAACTTCTAACTTAACCTGAAAAATGTACCTATTCAATAAATGAACAGACAAAGCTGGAGCTGGCACCTAAATTTCTTTCATTCCCCTGTATTTGATACATGCTGAAGTTTTTAACACATTCATAGAATCTGAAATGCTGGGCCTTTGTCCAGAACAGGACTGAGGCAGGCAACAGTTTAAAACATGTAAGCTGGTTTTTAAACTTACGGTTAGGGTTGGTGGAAAAGTCTGAGTCCATGTCTACATTCTCAAAAGTACTGTACAGGTTTTCTTACTGTTTTCACCAGATCTATGCCTATTTTTCCCCCCTCTGAATTCACAGGTGATGAAGAGTAGTGCATTAAATAGACTAGAATATGGCTTTTTTTATCAGAAAAAGTGTTGTGGCAGAGTTCAGTGCATCTGGAGCCTTTGGCTTTTCACCACTGGAGATGTCTGTTCTGACACTTGAACATTAGGGTAGATAATGAGCTGTTCTTGTACAGTGCAGAACCCTCCTTTGACAGGAGGGACAGACTCGGTGCATGCTCACAGGTCTTGCAGACCTATGTGCGTAGATCTTCAGATTTTCATCATCTGCATCTGGCATAATTATCATTCAACTTGTTAGGCTACAGCCTGATCTGCTGTACAATATTCCCCTCCATGGTTTGCCTCCTGCATTTCCCAAAGGCTCTATTCTGTCTCCGTGTTTATTAAAGATTTATTTGGAGGACCATTTCCACTATAGAAAATGGGAAAATGGGAAAATGGGAGTGGTTCCACATTCTTCAGAATCAGAAAGTGGGGGGTTTGTGACTGCTGTTGTCACTGGTGGTTGCAAGAATCCTCCAAGAACCTGTCTGACAACAGTGTATTACTATTATTACTCTTTTTTGTTGCTCTCCTTTTCTATGTTGTATAATATGCATAACCTTCTTCCATTACGATCTCTAGGGACATTATGCACTACATCCAGCAATAACCAATATTCATAAAGCCCTAGTTTCTGGAATTTGTTCTAAAACTCAATGGCACCTCACCTCATAAGCCACTTTGATTTTAGCAGGATTGATGAATAAGGTACCTTGATGAATAAGCTACAATTCCCTAGGGAAAACAGTGCTTCTCTAGCTTACATTGAAGGTGCCCTTATCTTTATAGTGAAAACATTGGGCCCAGAACATTTCAGAATACTTTTTTGATAACAACATTAAAAAAAATAAAATCCTTTCGGCTTTAAGAATTTCCTTGCAAAACCCCTTCTAGTGCAAAACATCTGGACTGCAGTGTGCTGCCTCCCTCATGCTGTTTCCACTTGTGCCTCAAGCTTTTCAAAGCACAGACATCTATTATATTATCACTTTCAAACCGTGCACAGTGATGGAATTTTCATAACACATATTAAATACGTGTATGAAAGCAGAATTTTGCCTAGACCCCAGCTGACAGTTTGTTAAACGAGGAAATTATTTTTACTTGCAACCAGTGGCTTTTAAGGCACACACATTTCTCCAGTCTTTCCATTCAAATACCAGATCTGTGTTCCCCAGCTGGCTCACAGGCAGGATCACTGGGTCATTCTTGCATGAACAGACATACAAAATGTACTGCTTTCTCAGACAGGCAACTCATCAGATTCAACAAAATGGGTTTGTAACACAAACTGTTAATAAAACCTACTCAGAAACAAACTGGTGGACTTGGTAAAGCCGTTGTATTCAACGGAGCAAGTGATGTTGACATCTTGGGTCATATTGAATGACAGTTTGCCAGTGATGTTGTATGGGCTGAGGTTGGACTCGGTCACCCAGCTGGCATTCCACACCATGGACATGTTGTTGATTGCTCCGGAGAGTCTGGGTTTGGGGAAACCTCCATAAGAAGAACACATTACCACCAGCTCAGTTGTTTCACAAGAATCAGTGGATACTTCTGCTGTTAGGTTCGGCTCACTGAAGTCAGCTGAAGCAAGAAAGATTTAGTTACCATTCTGACAGATTACAGCAAGGCCTGCAGTTCTTATCACCCATGGTGAAAGCAAAGGGCATTCTTCTTCTGTGATAACCTGTTTAGCCTTTCTTTTGCCTTGGTGTTCTCCCCACAGCCTTGCCTGGATAAGACTTTGGCCTTTGCTTCTTCTCCCCCCTGGGCACAAACACACTTCATGACCCCACCTCTCCATTGCCACCATTTCTCTCTACATACAGCAGTTTATGAAACAAAAGAAGGAAAGAGAAAAATGGGACTAGAATAAAAATCCATATTACAGACAACAGCAGACAATTTCCTTTTCCCTCCCTCATTAGTCCCTTCCCAGCCAGGAGCTCCCAGAGGGTCCATCTCTGCTGGGGAAGGAGGTGAGTCCTTTCCCTTGTTTCTCTCTGCTGGGCTGGCCAGCAAGAGACTGATCTACATTTTCTATATGTAATAAGCCCCTCCAGAAAGCCTAGCTGAGAGCAACACCAAGTCATACTAGTCATTGCAAAAATGCGGTACACAGGGCCTCTCAGACCATGTTCTAGCTGTACTTTTGTCTCATTGCCAAAGAGTTTTCAGAGGCTTCCCACCCACCCAGTTTGTTCCACGCCTTCCTGCCTGGCCAAATGTGCTTGTACAGCTGCATGGTGAAATGGGTGAGACGAATAATATGAGTGAAGAAGGAGAAGAAAGGTGGTGTCCATTTTAGTCTGCTTCCCTTTGCCAATTTGGTTCACCTGGTTACTGCGAACAGTTGCATTGGCATGACTGAGGATGCCCACAGGTTGCTATAAACAGTCCAGGGTGAGGAAGAAGAGGGAAGGGGTAGCAAAGGAACTACTTAAGGCAACTGTACCACTGGAAATATCTCAGTGGGACCACATCTTTAGCAAGAGAGGCACCAATCAGAAAAAGTAACTCAGCGCGTGGCTTTCTGTTGGGCTTAAGTCACACCAACAACATGACTGCTGTCAAAATGAACAAATTCTCCTTTCCTCCCTGGCATGCTGTAGGTCTGTAGCCTCTACACCCCTCAGGCTCTCGCCCCAGCCAGAGCAAGACCAGGCAGAGAACTGCAGCAGGTAGCTCAACACACTGCAAAATGACCCTTTTTGGAGCAGCTAATGTTTTGTTTGCAACTGCTCCCTGCCTGCCTCACCATTTGACCACATGACTGCTGGGATCTGCATAAGGCAGACGGCCTTGTGGTTGTGGTGCATCTTCCATGGCTTCTGCTGACCACAAACTCATGGGCCAGCCTACTAAATAACTAATACCTAATGAAAGGATAACTTCCTTAGCACTGCACAGCTGACCGGTAGACAAGGAGAGACTTGGGTTTCCTTCCAGACCCACCATCTGTTGAGCAATATAGCATTGATGCCCAGTCGGGAAAGTAAGTTCATTCAAACATCCCAGCCAGCTTCACTAAGGCTCCCTAATCAGTCACCAGGGAGTAACACCTTTCTGCCTTTCTTGTTTTAGTCTCTCTCTTGGAGCCCTCAATAAGTAAATAAACACTTTACCAAAAGCAGCAGAATTCTACCACTATTATTACAACTGTCCTGTTAAGACAGCAAGGGGTTTTCTGGAAGGAAAGAAACCGGAGTATTTGTGGGGAGTAAAAGAGATCCGTTGTTTCACATTTTTCACGTGGTTAACTCTTCAGCCCTCATGGCTAGAGAGGGTGCTGGCAGTGCACTTCTGTTTTCTTCATATCAGTTCCCAGAAATATCACTAAATTTGTCTCCTTGCACATATGCCCGCAATGCCTTCAGACAAGCAAGCAATGGCCAGTTCTTGGGAGCTTGTTTTTATTTTGCTGACGAACCTCATTCCGGATGGAGAAAGCTCATTCACTTGTCTGGAAGATTCCTGGAACTCTGCTGCTAAAAGTAATTTAAATGTATGTATGTATATATTTATATGTGTTACCAATATCTCTGCCTTTGGTTGAAACCAACTGCTACAAGAAACGGTGGTAGAAATGGAAAATAATGTCAATGGAACTTTTTGTAGCCACCAAGAAAAGATTCAGATTCGTTTTGAGCAAAAGAACTTGGGTTGTTTCTTTAAGATGAAAAGCCTCCAATCTCCAGCTGAGTTCAGCTTTAAGTTGTGGAGCTGCAGTGCAGCCAGTGATCTGGTCAGCCCCCCAAGAGCCTGGGCTTCCCAAAGGGGTTAGTGCAGGGCTGGGATGCTACTATAATCACAGAGAAGCAATGCCACTCCATTCCTCTTTCAGCTTGAATGCTTCCCATGCACCAAGGGCTTAGTCTCTACTCTGCCCAAAAGACAGCAGAGGGCAGAGGTGGCTTAGGGCCCCCACCAGCAGTGATACCTCAGAAAGTGTCCTGGGGTGTGTGTGTGTGTGTGTGTGTGTCTTTTTCCAAGAGGGAGGCATCAAGGGGAGGATCTTGGGCTGGTGGCGGGAAAGGCAAATTTTCTGTACCAGGGGTAGCTTTGGAAAGGTAAGGAGGAAGGCTGCTAAAATGGAAATAGTTAACACAACTTCTGGCACTCTTTGAGGCTTCTTAGTGCAAGTCTATCTGCTATACTGTGACTAACACTTGGAGGAGAGTCCCTGGGGATGGCACCAGAAAGCCTCAGGTGTTGGGAGGCAATACACCTACCTGTAACAAAGAGGTTGACAGGCTCATTGCACACAACCACGGAGTTCTGAGAAGATCTGAGGTGCTGAACTACACACCAGTAAGGGCCATTGTCCAGGATTTCCATGGAGGAGATCCATAGGGTGAGGTTCCTGGGGTCTATCTCTGTCCTGTTTTCATATCGGGCAGAGTTGTGATCAGAGATCCTCTCCCCTGCTGCGTAGGCAAGCACTACCTCTGTAATGTTCTTCTGCCAGTAGACACGGTAGTTCTGTAGGCTTTCTGAGCTGGGAATTTCATGACAACAAGGCAGGCCAACTTTTTCTCCCACTTTGCTTTTGACTATTTTCTTTTCCTGTGCATAGCCTGTATGTGGGGGCAAAGAAAAGTCAGTGAGACAGTACTGCATACAGCTCAATTCTTTCAGCTCTATCTGCACTTGTTAATGTACCTCAACACCCACAGAGCTGTTTACAGCTTCAGCTCTGCACTGAGGAGAGGCCTCCCTTGGCATTGCCTTTTACATGATGCTCCAGTGCTACTTAGGATCCTGAACAAATGATTTCTGAAGGCAAAGGCAGGAGAGTTACCTGCCTGAACAGAAATTTGGTGGCCCCTTAAACACCTCAGAGTATAGATTTGTCATTATTCATGTTAAGGTATAAAAACACACATTCCCAAACTGCTGTATCCTCTGCTCTTCCTTTTCAGAGCTTAGGGTTTGGAAAATCTGTGTCACCCTCTGGTGAGCTTCCTGTGTGTCACACAGAACCAAAGTGGTTTGTAAGTCTGGGGGTTCCAGGGTTTGTTTGGAAGAGTTTGTTTGGTTTGGGTTTTTGTTGGTTTTTTGTGGTTTTTTTGTTTTGTATTTTTTTTTAAGGAAAAAAAAACCCCAAATATTTCAATATCCCAGAAGAATAACCCTACAATGATAGACAAAGTTTACAGCCACACTGCCACCAGCCTTCTAGCATTAGCAAATGAACAGTTTTGGCTAGTCTAGCTAAAGCAAACTTGTATTTGTAAAGGCCCATGGGCCTCCCTTGGGATTACTTGCAAAACAACACAGGCATTCCCCAGCTCCTGCTCAGTGACCATGTTGGTGCCATATCTAGTACACAGGCATGTACCTCTTGTAGTAACCTGAGCTCCTGGCAGGGAGAAATTTGGTACGACTTTGACCACGCTAGCAGCAATCCCTCTGCTTCACACTGCAACTTCTCTGCACTCCATGCCAACGATCAGCCCTGTTTTCCCCCTCTAATTCCTCTTTCCAGTGGGTAGGTGGTCTCCGGAGCACCTACCCGCTCTCCTGAGTCCAGGACTTAACACACAAGGCAGCAGTTTAGCAAGGAGCTCCTGCTGTTGCTGGAAGAGTGACCTGCTATTAATGTGCTATTCTATGCTTCACCAAGGCAGGTGGTTGGGCTTTCACTGGCGTTTGTGCAGCCTTCAGGATGAGACTTATCCCTGTGCATCCTGCTTTGTTAGCCCAAAAATTTGGGTTGCTTTACATTTGCCCTGTTTGCCTCAGCCTCACTACCATTAGCACCCATCTCAAGTAGTGGGGGGGGGGGGTGTGGGGGGTGTGTGTGCCCAGTCACCGCACTCCATGGGCTGAGAGCAGAAAACAAGGAAATAACTGGCCTCAGAACAGAGAAGATTCAAATTCCCCAGTTTCTTCCCTGAAACTTCTCATTTAACTGGTTTTCCTCTGCTCAGCCACATCACTGGTCTTCCAAAGGGAAAGATTCAATTTCCCCCCCCCCCCCCCCCCCCCCCCCCCCCCCCCCCCCCCCACCCCCCCCCCTCACCCCCCCCCCCCCC
>NDXB01005386.1:100215-154125 GCA_002631895.1 Agapornis roseicollis
CCACATCACTTCCAAAGGGAAAGATTCAATTTCCCCCCCCACCCCCCCGTCCTGTACTTCCCCTTATAATGCACAGCAGACTCTGAACAACCAAACTGTGGCAGACCATGAGCCCGCTCAGCCCTCTGACCTCTATCAGCCAGCAACCAGTAGCAAAATGGTAGAAAAATTAGCTCCTCCACTCTACATGGGATAAGAACTGCCATACCTTGCAACCTTTGGCAGCCAGGCATTTTAGGGTTTCTTGACATCAGCAGTTTCATCACTACTGCTAGACCTACCTCTTGAGGAAGAGATTTTGCTCCTTCAGGAATGCACGTGTATTTCTTGGCTTCCACAACATCCTGTGATGGTGAGTTGCACAGTTTGATTACACGCTGTGTGAAAAAGCATTCACCTTAAAAGCAGCCCAGTCTAGGCTGAGTTTTGAAGTTCCTCCTCCCATGTATCTGCAAGTGTGTGGTTTTTTTTCCCTCAGCCACATCTTTGCTTGCTCTCACGGTTCAGCTCTGTTGCTGGAGAGACTCACAAGAGCAGTCAGTCCCACTTTGGGACTGTGGACCCTAATAAAGACTATCTTCTAGTTTCTTTTGCAGCAGCAGTGGAAGAGTAGGCACACAGCAAATGTCAGGGTGACATCGCATCATGAGTTGCATGAGGTTCTCCGCACCTTGCCCCTAAGAGTCTCCTTTGCAACCAAAAGGAGAACAAAAACCTTCTTGGCAGTACATGTGCAGGGTTTGGAAACTCCTGCTGATGTCACATCCACCCTTAAAAGGCTCTGTACCCTTGAAACCGCAACCTGAATGCTGCAAGCCTGAAGGAACCAAAGTCCTTGAAGAGTCATTCAGCCCCACAAAAGTCCCCTTTCACTTTAAAGATGAACTGCAAAGCAAAAATGAAAATCCTGTTCTGTCCTGTTTCTGTGCTGAATGCTCTCTGTGACCAGGCTGTGCGGGAGGTACCCACCATGCAAATAATTGTTAATGACTTCTAGAAAAGAAAGATCCCTCCTTTTCCGACCCCCCTGAAGCCCACCCAGTCCCAACCATCCACACACACAGCTCCATCACTGGAAGCCACAGCGTGTGGCAACACTGACCTGATTAAAGGGCTGACTTCTGCTCTAGGCAGAAAAACATGCTCCATTCCAACTTACACCTGTGCTGCAGATGCCCCATATGGCAGGGCTACTTAGAAATGATCACAGAGGAAAACCATCCTTTCTTATTTGCTTTCAGAGTCAGCAAGCAGGAGAGCCGTTGAATCTGTATTCCTATTTCCTTCACTCCTTGTCCAAGTCATGTTTCAGAAATGCCACAGTCACAGAAGCTTGGTTATCCTACCACACATAAAGTCAGGAGATACAGGAGAGCAGATTGCCCCTGACACAGAAGTCCTGCAGAGACACTTGACTACAAAAGGCAGTAAAAGACCACACAATGCTCTAGAGAAACAGCACTGAACTGCTGGAAGCCTTGAGGTAACTCCTGAAAACCCCAAAGCCACTCTCTTTCCCCTCTGTTCCAAATTTCTCTGCTCTTCTAAACTGCTTTGCCTTTTTTTGGTCTTACCTCACGTTACCTGGCTTTGCACACAACCCACAAAGCAACACATATGATGGGAAAGGTCCTCCTTGGTGGGTCTGGATCTTTTGCCCCTGAGTAAGCAGCAAGAAAGACTGGATCCACACATTTTTTAGATGAGCATTCTTGCAAAAAGCTCTGAGGCAAACTGCTGGTGGCCCTCCAAAACCAGGTCAAAACAGTCTTGCATCAGTTTTTATCTGTAAGTTTCCCTATTTATCTCTGCAACAGCAGCTAGTCCCTCTACTCTTCAATTATTACCATCACTGAACTTTGCCTAGGACCATGCACATGGGACTCCTGCTCTTGCCAGGGCACTGACATTGTTGTGCAGGGGCTGGTAAAAGGGGCTTGGGGCAGCTCCGGGAGGAGATGCACAGTGTGCTGTGGTGAGGCAAGGGCACTTCTGGTAACTGGGGCTGCACCAGCTGAGGAAAACACATCTCGTGGAACTGCAGCTTTCTGCTGGAGGCCATCCCCTGGGGTCAGTGCAGGAATCACACCTAACAGTCCTTGGGTAATTCTGCAGCCTCATTTTCTGTGAATAGCACATTTGCCCCAAACTTGTAGGATTTATCCTTTGAGGACAACACAGTATTTTACAGGAATTTCCAACCAAGACAGATAATCTGTTGAAAATCTGATAAATTTTGAAAAGCTGAGTCTTTAAAGAAGTAGGCACTCCTCCTTGGACTTTCCTTTATCCCAGATGATTTTACCAGTGAGGAATCTAATTTTCCCAAGGCTTTACATGGGGTTAAAATTCAGCAAATGCCCTGTGCTACACTGGAAAACATGAAGAAACGCTTTGTATTTAAATCAGTGTTGTGACAGATTCCTGTGAACACACTGACCACAGAAAGACCCTGTAAGATAACCTCTGTGTGGAGACATCATTTCAGCAGTACATGAAAACACTGCCTTTTCACTGTAATGACCCCACGCAATGAGAAAGATGGGATGAAACAGAGAAAAGTGGGTGCTGGCAGGCCCTCCTGGCTGTCCTCTTTAAGGAGTCTGTGACTGTATATTAACCTTCTATCCAGACTCCACTCCACCAAATAGAGGCACGCAAAGGGAAGTCTCAGCACACAGAGGAGAGGAGAGGAGAGGAGAGGAGAGGAGAGGAGAGGAGAGGAGAGGAGAGGAGAGGCTCTTTCCCTTTGCACAGCCCCAAGCCTAACATTCCCATCACAAGCCACAGGCCTGTTGATACAGCTGCAAACCCAGATGGCTTCACTCATGCCACAGTCACCTCTTGGGAGGTCATGTTCCCTTACTCATCCCAAATGCAGTGAGAGAGAGGAGCAGGAGAGAAGGAAGAAAAACAGAGATGCACTTCATTTGGCAGTGGTTCCACTTTCCTGTACCTGCTAGTCAGGCATGCCTCCAGCAATTGAGTGACAGGATTAGTCCTACATTATGATGATGTCATGGCAGGCCTGAAGTAGGGAAGCGGTGTGAAGAGGTTTATCTAAAAGTTCATCTCTGTTTGCTTCTGTGCTGTAACCTCATGGTGCCCCTGCTTGGAGCAATACAGCAAGGGCTTGGTTCCCCTGACGTGGCTTTATGCACTTCCCATCTTCACATTGCCACATTCCTTCTAAACAAAACTGTAACCCTGCTTTGCCGAGCTCTATGCTGCTTGATTTAGCAATGATTATAACATCCACATGGTGTTTTGGTGTCTGACTCCTTCAGCAACCTTCATTTTATTTTAACACACTTTTGTTTCACATGCAAAGCCTGCAGTGAAGAAAATCTTCAAGTCAGGAATTGATGCAACAACCAGAGGACACCTTTCTGTGTCTATAGACAGAAGGACAGCCCATCTTTGGGGGTGTGTACTAATCCCATTTTTTTCCAGCAGCTTGAGGCCCTATTGATGCCAAATTAAATCATCCGTTTTATTTATTTCCCTGAGCCTACTTTGATAAGTGGAGATGTACTGCAGGTAACACTTGTTTTAGGGTGGTTCATAGGGTGCCCATAACATATGCCAGTGTTCGATATGGCCCCAGTTTCTTAGACATGAATACTCCTGCTGAAGCCCTCCATGTGACTGCAGTTTCCTTTGCAGGTTACAGTCCAAAAGCCCTTCTTTCTCCAGTCTTAATCACTACTCACTAGATGGCTGATTTCACATACTCGGGTAGCCTTTTTGCCACGAAAGTCATCAAGGCAACCCAGACAAACAGAGAAGGAAAGGAAAAGCTGTTATGAAGTCACAACCCTGTCAAAAGCCTGGCTTCAAAGGGAAGGAAACTCCATTACCACAAAAAGCTCTATGATCTGCAATTAGCAACTGAGAAGATGAAAGGGAATCTGATATTCTTTGGTAAAGGTGCTGGGGCAGCTGGAATCACGGCCTCTTACTCCAGCCCATGTTTCCCTACTTCTTGAGATAAAGATCTACTGCTTTCTGAGTCACCACTGCCCCAGCTGGGACAAGCCCACTGCCTGGGTATGTCCAGTCTGCTTTGCTTACAACATGAGTAAGATTGCAACTCTCTGCAAATCAGTCAGCAGATTTCTCATCCTGGCCCTAGCCAGGAGGTCAGAGCCAAGAAAGGAGCTGGACATGAGATGCCAAAGTTCTTGGGGGTGGGGATTATAGCCTGTCTCAAGATCTTCCCCTTTGATGCGGAGTCCTCCACATTATGTTGCTTGGGGAGGAGAGGAAGGAGGGCTTGCTTATCTTGACAGTGAAGGACTTCTTGGCAGAAGGACTTCTTTGACTGGGGGAAAGGAGCAGAGGGAGAGTTTTTCTGAACTTCCCCATTTCTCTATTCCCAGCCTGTGGCACGGGTGACCCCACTAGAATTAAAAAGGGCAGGGGGAGAAACTAAATCTGGATGTCCTCATGGGATTTCCATAAATTAGTTCCTTTCAATATCAAATTCCTGCAACTGGCTCAGCACTCTTGAGATTTCGAGTTTGGGAGCAGAAACTGGATGTAGCAGTTGTGTAAGACAGGCCTTTGGCAGAGGTCTGTTGCACACAAGGACAAAAATAAATCTGTTAATTTTTTCCCCTGCAGACTTTGTCTCTTGCTGACTGGATCACTTTGTACTTCCTTTATATTTATCTCCCAGCTGAAGATGTTCTCAGATAATTTTGCTAACTCCTCCAGCACTACTGCCATACATACTGCTTGTCCTCAGCTCAGCTTTTGAAGTTGAGGTCCACCCCACTGCTTAAGGCCACAGTTTTCTATAATGCTTGCTAAATCTCACTGCCTCCCATACTCCCCAAGTAGCCAGCCCTCTTTTGAAACTAACAGAAGGTGACAGTGTCCAGTAACCAGGAAATCTCACATAAGCCTGAGCAAAAGTAGAAAACTTATAATTGTTAATTATTTCTTCCTTGCTTCTAAAGGACTTGCCCACAACAACATTCAGCAGTGCAGCAAACAATGCTACAGGCCTGCCAACCATTATCTCATTACAAAAACCTGGTCCCTGCTCAGGCACCAACTCAGGAACACTTTGCAGGTGACAACCTTAACAATGACCTTGGGCTGGCTGGAGCAGAGATTAAACAGCCCTGTATAAAAGTGCAGCATGGCAAATGGTAATTAACCGAAGGATGACTAAGGAGATGAGACCAAAGCAGTCCAGAGATGTCTTAAAGCTCTAAAAGTCACAGAGGCAGTGAAATGACAGACTTGTGTAGGGGCTGCTGTGGGCACTGGCAGGGTGGCTCAGGGAAAGGGTTCCTCAGCTTGTAGGAAGCAGTTTGACAGTCTCTTCAGACTGATGCACTTCCCTTGGCTCAGGGAGGAAATGCTTGTCTACCATGCACTTAAAACTATACCTGAGGGTCCCTGCTATGGCATGAGTAGTGGTGCACTCAGAGGCTTGCTCTTTATAACAACTTATTCTACAATACAGTAGCATTCTGGGCTCACCAAAAGGTGAATACCTTTTGAGCACAGTACAGTCACTGTTAGCCAGCAGTCAGCACTTTTATTTTCAGCCAGGGAGTCCCCTGGGACCAATGATATTTTAAAAGCGTAACAGTGAAAAAGCAGAAATAAAGCCTGTGGCATTTTTGCATTGGGAAAGATTTACATATTCTCAAATGCCCTGCTGAGGCTCCCGATGGTGATGTCCCTCCAAGGGACACAACAGCTACAAATAAAGTTTATCTATTTACAAACAAAACCGCCCCCCTTTTGTCAAGCAAACAGACTTTACTGCACTCAGCACGCTTGCCTTGCCACCTCATGAAAAACGCCGCATCCACATGGCGCAGCGCTTATAGTAGGACACACATGTTTAAAAGGAAGAAGGGTTTCTCTGAACGTGGAAATTCTCCTCCAGCCTGGCACAACCTGTGGGTGCAGCCAGAAGACAAAGTGGCCTTCTCCACGTGAGCAGAGGGGATCTAGCTCCCCTTTGGGGAGCTCTCTTCCAACCCCACGAGCTCCCTCCCACTGCTTTCCTTGCAGGGCTCTTCAGAGGCTGGTTCAGCATGCCACACTGGTGTAAAACAAGGGGAAAAAAAAGAAACTTTCTGCTAAGCAAGCTGGATCACCCAAGGATCAGAAATGTTCTAGGCCCAGTGCAAGGAAGAGGAGGCTTGGGTAGCCAGAAGCAGAGGAGAGGGGAGCAGGACTACACCTTTTGGTAGCAATGAACTGCTTGCCCCCTCAGCTGTGCAGCCTCCAAGGTACACAATGTTGGGTATAAAAGCAAACTGGCACTAGAGACTGGGCTGACCCCTGCAGAAAACCAACTTATCACTGGCAAGGCAGGGGGATAACCCAGTCAGTGACAGCCTTCATTTGTGTCAGATTAATTACACCCATTAAATCATGCTTGTAACTCAGAACCAAGGCAGCAATGAGCAGGGCAGATGGAAGTGTGTACAGGGTGGCAACTTCTGTTGGTGATATACTGCAAAGCATAAAATCTTCAGCCCCAAACTTTACATGTTTAAGTGCAGGGATGTCTGACATTCAAGTTGCAAAGAGGATACAAATGTCTCAGTGACTCAAGAAATGCAAAAAAGCTGTTGCCTTCAGACTAATGTGAGCTCACTGGAGCTACCTGGGCTCATTCTGATCTCACTGGGAAAAAGAAACTATGTGGGTGAAAGGAATGCTTGGTAGCTTTACACACTTGGTATGCAGGTGTAGAACTGTATTTTGACAGTGCAAGAATGAAGCTTGTCTACATTCAATTTTTATTTTTCTAAAGAATTTTTCCATTTAAAAAACCCCCAACAAAGTCTATAAGCAAAACCAAGAGCTTTTAGTAGGGTTTCTGTTTTCCCAGACAAGCTGTTACAGCAGGTTTCACTCTGGACAGACAGACAGACAAAGGAGTTCCTTAGTTCCACTGCTCTTGTTTTTAAACCAAAGTCATTCATTTTCTGCATATCTGGAACAGGAGGAGACAGAAACTCATTCGAAACAGAAACCTAAAAAAAAAAAGCTGAAGGAAGCACGAGCAATAAGGTGGAAACTCAGTCTGCATCCAGTGATCAAGTAGGGCAAATCTGGTACATACAGAAAAGCATCTGCCAACTCCCCCATGAACCCATACCAGAGGGGACATAGGAAGTACATGCTAAGCACCCTAAAGCTCATTGACAGACACTTCAGTGTTGGGGGGTGGCCACAAAACAAGGAATCTTTCTTATTCCCAACCCTCTTTTCTGAAACCCAGCTCCACTCCTAGCACTTTACTGGGAGTAACATGCAAGAGGGGATTACCAGAGTGAGTTACTCTAAGACGGTGCTTGCTAGCAATGAGGAGAGAACTGGATATTCCCTCCCCAACTCAACTCTCCAATAACTCAGAAAAGCTGTAGGGATTTTCCTCAAAACTTCCCAAAACTTTTCACCATTGGGAAGAAACTAAGAATTAGGTGGTCCCCAGTCAGAAAAAAAGACTCTAGGGAAACTTGAAAGGAATGCTCCACGGACATAAAGCTGGGCTTGCTTTGTGCCGTGTTTGCACACAGGCAGGGAAAGGCCGTACTGAGGGACTTCTAGCAACATTTTCCTAGTATAACAAACTGGGACTTAGAAGATCCTGCAGATTTTTGGAAGGTGTGAAGTGCAATGGCAGGAGAAAAACAAGCCCAGCAATGCGTTCAGACCAGAAATAAATAAGTTTGTGCTGTAATCAAGGCTGCTCTACCACTTTTGCATTGTGCTGAGACAGCAGGGTATTCATGCACATCACTGTCTCCAGCAGCAGACAACATCTCAGCTTTCAATTACACTGGCACTTCAGGGGCTACCTCAGGTGAACCCCAGAGCAGCAAAATTCAGCTCAACAACAAACACATGTATTTGCATAGCTTGGGCATAGATAATTTCCTATGAAATGCAACCTTCAAATAATCCCTTTTAATAAAGCCCCCCACTAATGCCTTCTACTGATGTGATGTGAAAATTCAGCCTGACATTTCCCTATATTACCATTTTACTCACCCAGGCTGTACAGAGATCACCTGCTTTCATCCTAGCATGCTAACTGACCTTTTGGAGTTGTACAGCTCTGAGCTGTGCAGGCACCAGGATGCCTGAACTAAACCCAAGGATGCAGGATTTAGCCACAGGCTCTGGGTGCCAACTGTGTTTTGATGTGGACATGAGCAGTCCCACGTGGAATCAGTTCTGTAAATGCTGGCTTTGGTGACCTGCTTAACAATGTGTGAGAAGGGCAATGGCAGGGAGATGGCAGATCCCCAGGGCTTCACTGTTGCCACAGCAAGGTCAGAAGTCAAACCTTGTGGTCCCTGTGGGCCACCTAGGGAAGGCATCAGCTACAAGTCCCAGTGAAGCTTTTAAAACCATTTGTTTGAGAGTACTGTACCATATATTTTCAAAGGTCACTACTGTAGGAATGCCTCTTTTTGGAGAGAAAGGTGACAGGGTGCACCTGCTTGAATACAGAGAGAGACAGGAATTGCATTGGCTGTACTGTTCTTACCAGTCTGCCAAGAAACCTGAGGCACCAGCACTTCCATTGACTTCCTGTGTGGGAAGCATCTAACAATTATTCTCAAAGCTGATATAATGCTTTAAAATAGTGCCCCCCTCACCCCCCAACCCCCCGAATTTTGTAATTGATAGATTTGGAGAAGTAAGTCTTCCCAGCAAGAGGATGACCAATTCCTGCTGGCCTATGGATTTGTGCCTTATTTTTGCCAGCCCAGGCACCATGCCTCCCGGCCCATTCCCAAGGCCTTGATGCCCCCATGATCCTTACAGCCTGTCTCAACCACCTTCTGCCCTTTCTGTCAGCTCACCATAGCCTCCAGCTGCTGGAGTGCTGTTTGTGGCTAGCCAACAACTTCCACATAACAAGCAAGGACACTGCATCTCTGCCAGCTTTGCCTTCCTGACAAATGCAGTTGAAACTGGGCTGGGGATTTCACAGTTTCAAGTGGACTTAAGACACAGAGGGAAACTATCATTCATTTAGAAAACCATATCAAAAAAAGCACAACTATAGGAAGACCTGGTTTTCTATTATCAAATTTCTATTTCTAGTACTGGACATTAGCATGCATCAGATTGTATATCCATGTATTGATGAGTTTTGGCCTTGGAATCAGCATTACTTTTATTGAAACTAGATGACTGGTGAATTAGCACATGTTTGTAATTACATTAATAACATAGCACAAGCTCATCAAATAGAGAAACAGTTCTGTACGTGATAAATTGTTTGCCCATTGCAGTACAGGCAAAATACATCCGTGCTTGATATGTGCTTCACAAGAACAAAGGCTGAAGAAGGAGGAAGACAGAAGAGCAGAGATCTCATGAGCAGCTTTTGAAGTGGTTGCGTTCTCTGCAAGTGAGCTCTGAGATTCAATCCTTGTTAAAATCTGAGTTATGCTTTAAGAACCTGAGACTGAAACTCAAAATGAAATTCAGCATCAACTATCTCCCAGTTTCAAAACATTAGCATGAAGAGAAAATTTTGCATCACTTGGTTTTTAATCAAAGCCTCAGATCAGCCCAGGTTTGGTCTAGAGTATCATTAGCTGCATTGAGGCACTAACATTGTCAATAAGCACAACCTGTTTTACATCCACAACAAACCCCAGCTTAGAAGTGAGTTTTGTGTGGTTTCAAGGTTAACACCTCACACAGCTAGGAGGACTCATCCCAAGCCTCTTGAGGCCAGAAGGGACCTGTGGACTTCAATGAGTTTTGTGGCAGGTCCTCAGAGAAGGATGGGGGACAGCCCTTGGAGTCCTCTAACAGGGACTTGTGTTGCTGGGGAAAGCTCTTGCTGTGTCCTGTGCTATCTGGGCAGCGGAGAGCCCTCCAACCCACCACCCTGTCCTGTCTTTCCCACCCCGTGCTCACTTCTATCCATCCAAAGCACTGAAGAAACCACTCTATCACCAAATCCAAAGCCCGACAGGCTGCACCACATGCTGCCCACAGGTATCAGCAGCCCTGAAAACACTCTTTTCTCACTGCAGTGGGATGGGTGACCACCCTCTGGGAACCTGCCAGTGTGACTGGCTCAAGGAGCTGAGAGCTCCAGGGACCTCCATGCTCATCGGCAGGGTTAGCAGAAAGAGCCACCCCAAACCCTGCCCTGGCAGAAGGTGCCAGACTGAGTGCCCCGGGGGCTGCCATCTCCTGCCGACCCACACACGAGTGCTGTGGCCCAGCACAACCCCTGCTGTGCTCCCACACCAGCATTTCCTACTTACCTAAACTAAGGCAGAGCAGCATGAAGAGCGCGATCCCCAGCCACCTCCTCAATGCCAGTGCCAGTGGGGTGGTGGGCAGGCACACCATCTTCCTGTAGCTCCTGGGCCTGGACGAGATGGGACACAGATAGGGGAGCAGTGCCTGAGGAGCCACAGCACTTGCCACCACGTCCCTTTCCTTCCTGCCCGCTGCTGCCCCACGAAACCACGAGCACGAGCACAAGCACAGCCCTTCTCACTTCCCTTACGGGGTATCTGTGGCTCCTCCTGAGGCAGAGAGGGGGCTCAGTGCCAGGCCATGGGTGCGCGGCTCCTGCAGCAGGGCCACCGAGGTGCTTGCTCCACACCAGGGCAAAGGGAAGGCCGGCACAGGCGGGTGCTCAGCCTCATAAGTCACCTCACACCCGCCTACAGCTTCCTTATAGGCTTGCGTAAGGGTGTGGGTGCCGCCTTCAGCCCTCGGTGCTGGTTTGGATGTGCTTCCAGCAAGGGGGCAGGAGGGGTGAAGGAGCAGGAAAGAGCCCTGCACACAACCATCACGTGTCGGGCAGTACTGGCACCAGTGGGGCTTCTCAGTTGGAGCTTACATGCAACTAAGCTAAACACCTGATGCTACTTGCTGGTGGCATGCACCTGCAGCCTGAACAGCCAGCAGTGATTCTTCCCCTCTACTGGGCTCCCATGAGACCCCACCTGCAGTGCTGTGTGCAGCTCTGGAGCCCCCAGCACAAGAGGGACATGGCCCTGCTCGAGTGAGTCTAGAGGAGGACCATGAAGATGATCTAGAACACCTCTGCTATGTGGACAAGCTGAGAGAAGCAGGCTTGTTCAGCCTGAAGAGAAGGCTCTGGGGAAACCATATTGTAGCCTTTCCAGTACCTTAAGGGGGCCTACAAGAAATGTGGAGAGAGACTTTTTACAAGGGCATGTAGTGATAGGACACTTTAACCTGCCAGAGGGGAGACTGAGATGAGCACTTAGGTAGAAGCTCTTCCTTGTGAGGGTGCTGAGGCGCTGGTACAGGGTGCCCAGAGAAGCTGTGGCTGCCCCATCCCTGGCAGTGTTCAAGGCCAGGTTGGACACAGGGATTTGGAACAACCTGCTCTAGTGGAAGGGGTCCCTGCCTGTGGCAGGCGGCTGGAGCAGGATGATATTTTTAAGTCCCCTCAACCAAACCAAACCAAACCAGTTTGCGGTTCTATGGTTCTATGAATAANGGGTCCCTGCCTGTGGCAGGCGGCTGGAGCAGGATGATATTTTTAAGTCCCCTCAACCAAACCAAACCAAACCAGTTTGCGGTTCTATGGTTCTATGAATAATCCTATAAAATTATATTTTAAATTAGGAAAACCCCACACTGTCATTTCAGGCCCAGCTGAATGCAATGTATCAAGCTCAGTTACATAAAGAAAATTCAAGAAAGACCACTTAAGCTGTACATGTTGGCTGTCACAGCCAAGTGTCCAAACAGCGAGCATCTGTAGGATGCACCACCAGAACCAAACAGGCTCTGCAGAGCCTCCACCAGCCCTGGCAGGAGAGACAGAGGGAAAACTTGCCTTCTCAGCTCCAGGTCTCCCCTCCTCCAGGAAGCACCCACCACCAGCTCCTTCCCCTAGCTCCTCAGCTTACCTGGGCTTCAGATGGGGCAAGGTAGAGGAATGGGCCATCTTTAAAGCCTGGAAGGGCAGAACCCTCATGAACCTGACTGGCCAAATAAAACCAGCCTGGAGCAAATGTAAGACAGCAAAACAAACTGCTTAGTAAATAAGAGCTTGAGGGAGTAAATACACACGAAGTGATGTAGATTTGTACACATACCGCACACCCTCCTGCAAAACAAAACAAACACTGGTATAGTGTAAGGGGTTATATTTAGCTGTAATAATCACAGCAAGAGGGCTGCACACCAATGAAAACTTCATTTTCTTAAAGGAAAAAAAATAAAGTGCAAATAATTTTGCACCAAGATTAAAATAATATATTTAAATGCAAATGTCTGGCTTGCTGATTTAAATTACTTTGATTTAAAGCAAATACATCCTTTTTATCAGAAATTATCTGCCTCTATGTTGCTTCATATTTTCTTAGATGGATTAGATGGATCAAATGGACTAATATAGGAGTGAATTGGGCTTATTGGACTGCAATATAAATCAGAGTTTTTTTCAACATAATTAACCAGGTAACATTCTATAGAGAAATCAAGTACCAGAAGAAGAGGTTACATATTTTCTGTACAGAAGAAACTCATTCTATACGATGTGGCAGAGAATAGTTTGCTATTGAGTCAGACTGAGACTATGTTTGAGACTCCATTGTGGGGTTTCTAGTCCACATGTTTTGAGATTTGGGCTCTGATTTAAATCCTGCTCATTTGTACTCTACCCATGCATTTTCTAACAGGACTACTGTAATGGTTTGCAAATGCAGGTGACACTAGGACCATGTATTTACATACAAGTGTCTTCATGGTATTCAGAGAAGAAAATAATATCATTACAATCATTACATTACTATTATTAATATCATTACAGCCATTTGTACCTTGTTTCTCCAAGTCAATGTCCTGTCTCTCTGCAAGTCAGGTGGGCACATAGTCTAATCATGTATCCTGCATCATTACTAAGTTACTGTTACTAGCAGCCATGTTATAGCTGTTCACTTTCATTTAAATTCATGCTTGCTCTTTTTTTTTTTAAAAAAAAAATATATCTCTGCCATTCTGCCATATTACAACTAAAATGAAACTCCAGCCTGTTATATCCACATCTGCATTTCTTCCACAAGGTTTAACCCTCCTTTTAAATGAGAAGTCCCAGGGAAACAGATGGAGCTCGTCTGTTTCCATTCTGTAGCAAGGAAGCATCATAACCCTTTCTTGCCCACAGAGGAAATCAGAGTAGCTGATTGCTTCATCAAGGCTGTCTAGATTTTAGCTACACAGCTGAACTCACTTGAGATGCTATTCTCGGTCAGAGCGCCTTCTCTTTTTCTAGGTATCCTGGCTCTCAGTATCTTCTCCTTCAGAGAGCTCCCTGATTATGAGAACACTGCAGTAACAAAGAGTGTTGTGGTTAAGTGCTTTGTTTTGCTTTGATCGGGGCAGAAGTAATAATTTTTCCATCACTTAAAGCTTCCCTAAGCACACATTCTTGATTCTTGGAAACCATTACTTCAAGGGAAGAGATATTACATGTCCTTAGGATACTACAAAGTTGAAGGACTCGTACATATTGAAGTCACAGTTCAGCAAAGACTTTTTTCTTTGAGCACTATAGCAGGTAATATAAGCCCACTAATTCACAGCTTTATTGTGTACTTTTAATAGGCCTTCAGTATTTCACCTATATATGCTCCAGAAACAGGTTTAAATGGATAGAAGCAGCACTGGAGCCTGAAGAGCTGTCCTGAGTTCAACTGGGTATTGGTTGGTGGGTGGTGAGCAGTGAGCAATTGTATTCTCTCCCTGGTTATTTCCTTTATCATTACTATTATTGGTGGTAGCAGTAGTGGTTTGTGTTATACCTTAGTGGACTGCTCTTCTCTCAAACCATGGGAGTTACATTCTTTCCATTCTCTTCTCCATCCCTCCGGGAGCAGGGAGGGAAGAAACAGGAAATAGCGAGCGGTTGTGTGGTTCTGAGTTACCCGCTGGGCTTAAACTATGGCAAGAGGGAAGCCTGGGTTGAATCAGGAATGGTCTTCAAATTCTGCTAAAAATAAGTATTGTGGAAAAGAGGAAGATGTGACAGTATCACAAATACCACATTTTTCCTTTGCTTTCACAACAAAAGCATTAGTAAAAAAGCAGAAAAATGAAATTTCACAGTTTATGTGCTATGTAAGTTCATTTCACTAATCAGCACTTGTGGTAGAAATCCTTTGCACTCAAATGGAAAGCTGTTCAAAACCGTCACTGCTAGGTTTTTCCTATAGGCCCACTGACATCACCAACTTTTTCCAAATGCAAACCCACCACTACAGAAACACACTTCCAGCAAAGTCAAACATCATTATTTTGATCATTCAGTGATTGGTAGAAACAAACATCTCAGAGAAATACCAGAAAGGGCAGAGCTGAGTAAATACTGCAAACAAAAACACAGCACCTGCTCTCTGAAGGGGATTCATAGACACAGTCCCTCCTACAGAACTGGGATCCCTTTTATTGTTTTTAATGTGAGCAGACATTCCATCTCTGTTAATTTGAACTGAGAGCATGTCTGCATGCTTTTAATATGGGAATGTCCAGGTTGAATAGGAAGCATCCAAGATGTGTTTCCAGAAATGTACCTCACCAAAAAAAGGTTGCTCAAGTGCCCTAAAAACATTTTTGTCAGAGAAACGATCCCATTGCAAAGCAGAGCAACATTTTTTAGGAAGTTTTTTCATAGTATCATAGAACCTTAGGTTAGAAAAAAACTTTCAGGTCATCAAGTCCAACTGTTAACCAGCACTGCCAAGTCCACCACTAAACCATGTCCCTGACTGCCACATCTACACATCTTCTAAAAACCTCCAGAGATGGTGATCCCACCACTTCCCTAGGCAGCCAGTTCCAATGCTTGACAACTCTTCTAATGAAGAACTTTCTCCTGCTATCCAGTCCAAACCTCCCCAGGCACAACTTGAGGCCATTTTCTCTTATCCTGTCAGTATTTGCTGGCTCCAATAGAAGCATGTGGAATACAAGGTATATGGAGTAATGAACTGAACTCAGCTGATGGCACTCATCTGTTCATCAGTGGAAGTAAACGGCACCTCTTTTTTTATGCAAGAGAAGGGCAGAAGGCAGCCTTACTAAGAGATCCCAGGCCTGAGAAGTTAAGCCATTCACGCAAACTGTCTCCTACACAACGTCAGTAACAAAACTAAAAAACTTTGTGGGGAAAGAGGAAAATCCAACAGCTTCGGGTCACAGAAAACCACTTTCATCTTGCAAAGTAAAATAAGAATAACCCCACAGCTCAAGAGACTTCTTGTTTTTGTTTTTCCCCCTAGCTGTCCCCAACCTTCAGACTGTAAAGCTGGCAAGATTTGAAGAAGATAAATGCTTCATCTCAACACAGATTAGAGCTCAAGTATGGTTCATTTACAGAAAGGAAAATAAAAGGACTTTCAGGAAACAAGGGCAGGTTTCACTTAGGCAATCTAATTTCATCATGGCAGGACAGACAGCACCGACTTCTCCAAGCACAGTAAGGAGCCTACCCCTCTCATGTCCTAGACCCTTCAAGGAGGATTTGATGTTCTACATGGCCTGGTGCTCAGGCCAACTGAAGGAGGAAATCTCAGGCAGTGTCCCCATGCTGGGCTCAGTTCTCCCCCTGTGTTCAGCCAAGGTTAGCAGGCAATCCCTCCCTGGGCATCATCCCCTAGGTGCTATGCTCCTTCACTACCTAGGCCCAAGGAATTCATCACTATACCTTTTGGAAGCCAATTTAAACCTGGGAGATGGGCTCAGAGCCAGGATTTGCCCCTGTACAGTGCTCTGAGCTTGGTGCACCATTGTTCTGCAGCCTGTCCAGTGTGATGCATGCTCCAGTGGTCTGCTGGCCTTCAAGAGTGGTTTGTATGCTGTGGCAGGCCTTTCAGAGGGCTAAGAGCTTTGCAGTCAGATAACATCCAAGCTAGCAGACAGACTCTGTTTCCCATTGTCACTCCACAGATGTTAGAAGTCATATCCAAATTCCTTATCTCAGTAATCTGAAGAGCTAAACTTGGCTGTCCTAAGACCTAGGCAGAGTCACTGCTATCAAAGTGTCCTGGGGACTGAGCAAGTATCACAAGCACAGTGCTCAGGTGGGACCAGTGTTCAGCAACACCTAAAGCAGGCAGCACTGCCTGGTGCTGTACTGGCATGCACAGACAGGTAATGTGCATTGGTGATACAGTGCATTAGAAAGCACAGGTATGACGTCTGCTGTGCCATAGTAAGTCAGGAGTGACAAATCAAGTTGAACAAATCTTTTGAACTCAGAAACAGAGAGGGGGAAATGTGGGAAATGAATTCAAGTAAATGTAAAATGCACCCACATTGTTTAGCAAGTGTAACTTCAACCAGATTACTGCATGGATATTTGATTTTTACTGCTCAAAGCACCAGGGCTTCTTGCCAAATACAAAGTTGCCTTAATAATCTGGGATTAACCTTCTTCAATTACCTTCACAGCAAACTGCTGTATGGAACCCACTCAGTGCTTTGTTGTTTTGAGGCATCATTGTTTATGCAACCACCATGCAGAAGAGCCCAGTGTGCTCTCATGGTCCACACAGGAAAAAGTGAAGAGGTCTCTGCCTCATGGCATGCAAGCTGGCACTCACTCTCACTCCCTCATTCACTCACACTGCCTCATCCATTCCTTGCTCTCCAGGCTAGATCCTGCAAGCTCTTCCCTTGCAGCAGAGGTGGCTCTCATAAAGAAAACCTGATCTCTCATTGTTTCTACTCCAGCATGCGAAAGCAAAGCAGCAGATACATTGATTCTCCTCAATAAATCAGGCTGTGCTGCCTGCAATGGCTGCATCAGCTCTGACTGCCAGTGAGTCACAGCCCTTGGCAGTACCAGGCTGTGAAGGAGATGCAGAGTGATTTTGTTTTCTTAACCTTCACACCAGCTATTTCAGCACATAAGTGGCTCAGACTTTGTCGCTGGCTGTACTGTGCTGTACATTACTATTTGTCCTGGCTGCATTGTAGGTTTCTGCTGGCTAAGAAGGGGGCTGTTGATCCTATTTTCACAAGCAGCATAGGCTGGCAGGGCATGGCAGCCCTGTCAGCATGGGAGTATGACTCTGGCTGAGATGGCCTCATCCCGATCACCCTCTGCAGCAAGACAATACAGCACCACATGCAACAGCACTGGCTGTTGCACCAGGCTAGCGATCAGGTAGGCACCACTGAAATGCAGCACCTGGCAGCACATGCTGAGCTGTATTTTCTGTTCTTTGTGCTATTACACAGAAGAGATTTAAACTCAGCAATGAGAGAATGCATTGAAAAGGGCCCTGCCTGACTTCAGAGATCTCTGTGTAGTACACCAGGGTGCGTGTTTACAGCACAGTCCCTGCCCAGTTCTCCTGCCTCAGAAGGCTCCTGGAACCTTGCTTCTCCCACAGGCAAGGCACCTGCGATCCCTGCTCCATCAGCAGTGCCAGGGTGCAGCTGAGGACAGCCAGGTCCCTGCAAAGCCTGCCTAATCAGGCATTTTGCTGTTTGGCACAAGTGACTGCATCATGGGGATGATGATTTTCAATCTGGTTCTTACCCAGACAGGACGGTACTGCTCTTACCTGGGGAACAGGTTTTATGGGGAAAAAACACATAAGGCTCTGAGTTGGCTTGAGACAAGATCTGAGGACTTCAGTCCTAGAGGTTTTGCAGAGGTCCATGGAAGTTCAAGCTGTCCAAATCATAAACCCACAGTGACAATGAGAAACTGACAACACTGCAAACATAAGCAAGTAAATGTTTAAGCACATGTGTCAACATGATGAATTGTGGATGCAAAAATGCATGTGTAAAAGGAAAGAATCAAGGTATGAAATAGCATGTTTGAGAAGCAGCTCTTCAGATCTGCCTTCTATATGAAGTCTGCTGGACATTTGTCTTGGCCACTTGGGGAATTAATGTTAAGGCGGCTAAGGGCTGTCAACCTGTAAATGGGTTTTGCTTGTCAGAATGTTGTTTTGATTTCAGTAATCCACAGTTGATTCACATGGTGCTTGGTTTCTAAGATGCCGGTTTGCCAACTTACCAAGAATTACTTCCATGCGGTTGATCAGAGAGAGGGACAAACCTTACCCTGGAACATTCACCCTTCAGTGCCCCCTTGGAATCCCATTCAACACACTAACCCAGCAAAGAAAAAAATTCAATAAACTTGCTTTTCTTGTCTACCTTTGTGAGTTGCATCAACTTACTGGGATGTTAGATGAGCCCAAGCACCAGCATCAGTAGTGAGATCTGTGGACTGTGGGCAGAGAGAAGGGACAGGTCTCTGTTGGCAAAAGCTGGGCATGAAATCAGCTCAGACTGTCATATATAATTTCACCAAAGCCATTGTGCTTGGACTTCTCCTGTCTTTTGAGAGTCAAGTAAGGGAAATCACACCCCCCTGCTCACTAACAGCATGTAAATGAGGAGTTAATTAGAATTAATGACCATGCTGCTATCCTGCAGCCCAGCTTCCTACCTGCAATTTCCCCATATGGACAAGCACAGTGTTTGTAGGTGTCACTGTCATTCTGACACAGACTTGTATATAAACTGCAATACTGATTTCAATGGGAATCATGCCCAAAGAGCAGAATTACAACCTCTGTTAAAAGCACAGCTGAGAGCACTACCTGTAATCAGCACTGTTAGGCATTGCCCTCTGCTTTGGTTGTGGTTAGGCTTCATTTTAAAGGCATTAGCTCTGCTGGGATGAAATTTTATACATCAGATATGGTTTAGACCGATCTATTAAAAAAATCCACCTAGCAAAAAGAAAAGAAGAGAAAAGAAGAAGAAAGAAAATTAAAAAAAAAAAGAAGAGAAAAATTAAAAAAAGAGAAACAAGAAATAATGAAACATCTATTTCTAAGACAAACAGTAAGAAATTAAGAAGCTTAATTCCTTGTGGTGTGTTTGTGTCTGTATGTTCTTACCAGGCTTGTTCCTGCATTACAACAAGAAATTCTATGGTCAGAAGAGCATTGTCAGGGCCCCTTCTTTTTCCAACCCCTTGAAAAAATATGCCCATATGTGTGTTAAAAAGCGCTAGCTGGTTTCAGCATACATGTACTCAGGAGAGAGATCAGTACAGAAAGCCTCCAAACCCTCCATCTGCAGCAAGGTTGTGCTGACAATTTGAGGACTGACCACTCCTCATGCTGGAATGGTTTTCTTGCCAAAACCAACATTTTTTGCCCGATTTGCTTATTCAGACACAGCCATGTATTTGTCCTTGCTGATGCATCCACAGGCATAGCTCACTCTAGTGTACATACAAATGAGATGTCAACATGGGAAATGCAAAGTCAGGGCTTTCAGGAAGCAAAGCTCAAAAGGACTCAATTCCAGAAACCTGTCAGGTTGACAGTTGAAGGTGGGAGGGGGAGTTCAGGAGACAAAACAGACAAAAGCAAAAGCCCCCAAAACCTGAAATAAGAACCAAACTTGAAAACATTTGAACCTCAAACCTAAATGTGGTGTCCAGCTTTGGTTTGTTTCTTTTCCCTTTGAACCTAAGAAAAAGTGATTTTCTGTAAGTGCGAGCCATGGGACTTCCCCCTTCCCATGAGTATCACTGTCTTGATGGAAACACTCAGAGGCATAGGTACCTTTTATTTGGTTGTGCCTTCCTTCAGGGGCACCATCCGTTTGCTGTGAGGCTCAGGTGAGGCTGCCTGTTGAATTCAGCTCCTCCATCACCACCAGGATACCCTTTCAAAGTAAGTCTGAAGCAAATATGTCTGGCAGAGCTCTTCCAAGCTATTCAGCCCTGTCTCTGCTACCACAGAAAAGATCTACCCCAGGGTAAGGTGACAATTTGAGTAGTAGAGACCTGACACAGCCAGCCCTGTTGAATGAATGTGGCTTTGCAGTGGGCTTATGGAGAAACACAGGCTCAGACTGGCTGTCCCACGCCCCAGTGAGACACTGGCACCACACATTTTACAGCATCAACACCCTGCCATCACTACCATAGCGCTTCTCTCACCCAGCAGCCAAGCCCCTGAGCACCTCTGGGCACTGGCCATGCTGTCTTGGTCTCTCCCCACACTGCCCTGTCCTTTGTCAGCCTGCCAGGGCTGCCAAGAGCCGCCCTGTACGCTCACTGCAGGGCCTTGCACCTTCATAGCCATTCCAAGGTGCCTTTGAACCAGCTGGGGAGGGAGATCTCATCTGTGGTCACCTTTTTGTTGGTTGCACATGGTAAGAACTCACTGTTTATCAATCAAACTCCTCCTTTCTCTGTAATTTCTTGGAATGGCAGAAGACAAGCTGAGAGCAAAATGTCTTACAGCTGCTCTCTGTGTGTGCAAGCTTGCACTCTGTGCTGCTGACTTTCATCCTGTTCTCCCTATTCCAGTTCTCAGCTCCATCAGCTTTTATTGTGCTGCAGCCTGTGCAATCTCTGCAGTGACTAGCCCTTCAAATCTGACTGAAACTGATTAGAGCTTGTTTTCCTGCTGGGTAAACAAGATCACCCCTTTGAGAAGGGTCGTTAATAACCCCTTCCACCCTGCCTGCTTCCCTTGAGGCACAACCTCCTAATATCCCTTCTTCAGGTAAATCCTTACAACACTCACATTAATCCCGTTTCTCCAGTTTAATGGCTTTGCCTGTAGCACTGTAAAGACTCCCTTTCTAAAGTCCTCTACCTGCATAGTCAATTATCTTATCAAAATAAGCCTACTATGATGGCCTGGCATAAGATAGCCTTGGTAAACTATTTTGCACTTTATATAATTTCCCATTTACTGAAGTCAGGCTGGTTGGCTGCTGGGAGATCCCAGCCCACATAACCTCTTCAGCCCTGGTTTCTTAATGGTAGCAATGACCGTTGCTACACTCCTCTCCACTGGTAGTAATCCTTACCGTTGGACTGCTTTCTCATGGCAGTTCCTGAACTTGAGGATTATGTTGCCTCTCATTTTCCTCTACCATTACTCACACATACAACCACCCCCTTTTCAAAAAGGAGCACAATCAGCTCTTTTGGTTTCCTTCCTCCTGGCAACAGCACAAGGCACCTACAGGTTCCACATACCAGTTTCCAGCTGGAACATTTGTGTCAGTTCAAGCGTGGCCTCACAGGTTTCCTATCACAGCCAAGACAACTTAAGCCACGCATGGCTAGGTTACATCAAAGCAGCTGGCATGTCAGGGATATTCAGTGGAAAAAAATGAGAGGGCTCTGGAGACTGAGGACGGGATAAGTGGCATTCCACTCCCCAAGCACCAGTCCCAGTGTAAGCAGATGACTGAACAGCATGCAGAAAGATCTCACACTCCTCTGTCTCTTACAGCTCCCCAGCTACTCCAGCACGATGGTGGCTTTGACAGACCAGAGACCAACACATTCCCCACACTCAGCAAATGCTTACTCTGACACGAAGCCTGACCCCTGAGCTCATGCTCCTGTCACATCCATGTCAAACAAGAAGCTGTCCTGTGCTCCTGCTACTAAAGGTTTGGGTTAGAGCACAGGGAAGGTGTCTTCAATACACAATGAAAGCACAAGTGTTATTTTCTCCTGTGCTCCAAGCAGAAGTGACTGCTCAGAGGTGGTGCAGTACTGCTGTCATTGGCAGGATATGGACTGCTGCAATATGGGACCTATAACAGGGGTGGCATCCTTATTCCCACACCTCCCTCTGTCTCCTAGAGTTGTGATTCTCTTAACTGTCAACCTACTTTTGACAACATGTGATCTCACATATATCTCCAATCACATATGTTTGTTTTTATCTCAGACTAGATCATCTGACAATGTCTTGCAGCTTTGTGTAGCCACCTACCTGGCAGGTGACAGATCTCCTCCCAGATCTCAACTGCTATCTCAGTTTTAAGAACAAGAGTGTTTCACAGTTAGCAACTTCCTTTGCCTAGTGATTGTTGTCAAGAGCTTTCCTGACCTGTCTGCCAGGCCAAGGCCATGGTGGGAACACAGCAGAGGACTAACCACAGCACAGCAGGGTCTTCGGTGGCCTCCTTCAAAGGCTTCATTCCCCTGCAAGTTCGGCTACATGCACAGGTTAAGGTGAAGCTGGAATAGGGGAGGCCAGCAGTAGATGTGCTTGCAACACCTCCCCATTCCTCCTTCCAGGAGGCCTTCTCCATGCATCAAGACAATGTCACCATTGAATTGCATCAAAGTGCGTAAGTACAGAAAGGATGTAGCCAGATATTTTTAAGCCTTGACAGACCAATGGATAAAACAGAACATTCAGTGGTCTTGTTCATATGTTCCACTTCTGTCACACACAAGCACTTCCCAATTCTTTGAAATCCAATTCATGAAGAATCAAATGGAGAAGTAACATTTCAAATGTCATGTTTTGCTATCCCTAAGCAATTTCCCACTAATTCTCACGCCCTTTTGTTCTTTTGGTATATGGTCAAAACCAGGAGTCATTCCCAGGAACAGCAGTTTTAAAGGGACCTGGTGAAGAAATAGCCAGAAGACAGAGACAGGAGAGAAGGCTCAAGTCACAACCCAGCTTCAGAGAAATCCCTGTTTTGGAAAATAACCACCTAATCACATAACCCAAGGTCACCATAGGGCTTTTCCTAGCCCATCATACCTAGGATTTTGCCTAGTCTCAGTTTCAGTCATTCAGGCTGAGGCAAGTCACCATTAAGCCTGGCACGTCCTGGTGCTGTAAGTGCTCCCCAATAATGCTAATGGGACTTTCTGAGCATCATATCCTTTCACCTGCTTCCCCAGACCTCAGCTAGTGCCTCCATCTCTTTCTCCCTCCGTTTAGCTCTCGTGCCTCATCAGAACCTGTGATTTCTTTAGACAGCTTGAACACACTTGCAGCTTTCTGTCAGAAGACAGAGGAGAGACCCTGGTCCCTTTCTCACCCTTATTTTTACACTATTTCTAACCTTTGCCTAACTCCATTTTGGCAGGATTGAGGGCCAAATGGACATTACAGTGCAGGCAGATGACCCTCATAACAGGAAGTGGATGCATGCAGCTGGAAGGAGGGAAAGCTGATGGGAAAGAGGAGGAAGAAGAGCAGTAGCTTTTGGAGGAGCCTAGTAGTTAATTTGTCTCCGCTGTAGTGTGGAAGCACACATTGCTGTGTGCATCACATGTGCTCGGCCACATCTTGTGCTGTTTCAACGCCAGGAGCACCAGCAGAGCTATGGCTGGGATTGCAAGATGCACTGTGCTTCCTGTCCCAGAAGGCTGAACTCCCCTCTCCTGGGGTTGTTTTTCATATTCTTTGCACTTGACATACCTTTTCTACAGCATGGACTGCAATTATGTTCCCCAGACTGTTATCTTTTCACACAGAAAGGAGAAACCTGCTCTAAAAGCAGAAAGCACTTTAAACATTGCTGCTTCTGCAATGCAGGAAGAGCATCACTATTTCAAAACTTATACCAGGAAAAAACCTCCTCCCCTCCTGCCGCCAAGCATCTGGCCACATTCAACCCGTCACATCCTGCCAGTGCTTACCTCTAATAATAAGTGCCAAGAACCTCCAAATTTAGCTTGCTGGTGGCTGACAGTGGTTGAAAGGCAGACTTGATGGGCAGGCATGACACCTCTCTGATGGGCTGCCCCAGTTCCCCTGCCCTGATATGCTCAGAAAGAATACAGATGCAACTGTCAACAGCTCATGGAAAGAAGGCAGCAGAAGGGACAGCAGCACAGGTCACCAGACAGAGAGCAGGCTGTGAGCCTGCAGGTGGGGAGCACAGTGCCAGCACTGGCACACAACTGAAAAGGAAAATGTCACCTTATTTACATCAAGGAGCAACTGGCCTGCCAGCCCTGGACCTGAGATTCACTGCCCAAGCCAAAACCCAGGTCCACAGGAGATGGCTGGTTGCTTCATTCATGTCCCCAGGCTCAAGAGGTCCCTGTCCCCTCACACTCCTGTTTACCAACATGCTAGCTATAAAGCTGATAACGGGGCAACAAACATGAGTTTGCAGTTCCTTTGGCTAGATGCGGAGAGGTGATCACAGTCTTCAGCTCACCCAGATGTTCCCTGTGTCACTGACCTTGGTTGTCCCAAGCTGGCATTGCAGTGCCTCTCTCTGTGCTAATGCAATTATCCTGCTCAGCTTCTACCCTGCAGAATTATGGTTATTTGAAACAGACTTTGGGGTGTTGCAATTTTTTTTCTTTCAAAATCTGTGTTACAGGGGGCTTTTGGAAGCATCCTGAGGAGAGCGATCAGTGCCACAATGACCAGATCACACTAATATTCCACCGTTTCCTTTTCACCCTGGGCAGTGAGCTGGACCTGTTCTGAGACAGTCTGTGGAAGGAGGCAAGCCTGAAAAGAAAGAGGTGGATATTTCTACAGTGGAGTCTGGTTTCTTGAATGAGAGGCCGAAGTCCAGTGTTAACACTGGAAAGCCGGCAGGAAGTGAGGATCACCACCCCAGCAATGTTAGTAAGTCCCCTGCTGTGCCTAGGGCAAAGGAAGCACAGAGCCAGAAGCACCCACTGCTGCTGGATGCCCATCCCCTGCTGCAAACATCCAGCCAGAGTGAGAGCAGCAGCCCTGAGCATCCTGCAAGGCCGAGTGTTTCCCTCACATGTGCATGTGGGGTTATGCACCCCTGCCTCACCAGCAATCACTGCCCAGGCTCCTCACAGTAAGCCAGTCAGGTCCCAGGCAGACCTCTCATGGTGCTTGTTGCCCATTTTGAATACCCCTTTTACAATCTATTATTATTTGCTAGCCAGTGACAAAGACAGACATACACCTGGGGACTGAGAATAAGTGTCAGCCCAGAAATACTCCCCACTCAAAGAAATGCCTGTTATCATTACAGAGAAAAAAGTGCTATTAAAAGAATGAGAGACTGTTAAGAGGTTGGCACTGGTCCCAAATGAACATGACTGAGGGCCCCAGAAGATCCTGCAGAAAGTCACCTTTGGACCTGGGGGGCAAAGAGAGGTGAAAAGTGAGAATTACAGATGTTCCCTTGCAGTCCCATTTCGGGGACAGCTGGAACAGGGGCACTGCCATATTTAAGAAGGCACACTGTGCATTTTTAATGTTCACCTTCTAAGTCTTCTTGGCCTGAAGGCTTCATGTAGTTCTGAAGAAATGTTCCACTGGGTCTAACCCATGCAGTAGCTCCACTGCTGCAGTGCCAGTCTTCACAGTCCTCTAAATAGGAGCCTTCAACCCTGGGCTTATCTAGAAAGGCACATATTTTTTTTTTTTTAGTCAGAAAGAATTACCCTTTTTTACAGATGAATATAGAGGAAAATTCTGAGTTTGAGTGCTAACCACATTGTCCAGCACATGTCAGGGGTACGTTAGCGAGCTGCTCCAAGGTGGTACTTTCCAGAAGGCATATCCTGGCCATTGGCCCACTGCAGCCTAAATTTTCATTTAAAAAACCACAACAAACCCGCCAGAGAGGTGCAATATCGGGCATCTTTAACTCTTTGCATGGCTCAGTACCAGAAGGCCATCCTTGCAAAAGGGAAATGGTTGTGCCTGCCTCCCTGCACCGCAGGGTGTCAATGCTGAGGAGTTGCTCCCTAATGGAGAGTGTACTCCTCACCCACTGTGGGACTCATGCAAGGAGATCTTTTTGGGATCAATGCATGCATTTGAGACAGATGGCTGCTGCAATCCCCACCCCAAGTTTGCAGGCTCCTGCCAATGGTTCTTGCTGCTGGGTCATTGTCCACTTGTCTGTCAACAAGGAGCTCTTGATGTATTTCTGTGGTATCTGAGATGTCACTTAACTGAACTGCACATCTTGGATTCAGTTCTTAGGAAGCTGAAAGAACTCAGGAACCAGGAAAGAGCGATGAGACACAAAGATGCCAGTGCTGCAGGCGTTTTGTGCTGATGCAGAGGTGTTCTCCCATCTTCCCGTCTATTTGGGGAACCCTGCCTCTTTCCTCCTCGCTCCTCTGCTGTTCAGGCTGCAGCAGAAGCTGTTCCTCATAGACAGCCAGCTAAAAGCAGGGGGCAGGAGTGTTCCCTCTCATAGGCCTAATCCTCAGGAGATAAAAATCCCGCTTTGCTTTTAAGCACTGAGCCAACTTGAGTAAATTCAGAGCTGCTCTATATAAAACAGAATTAAGAGGAGAAGCACAAAACACCAGCAGGCACTGCTGGCAGTGCCCAGACACCAGCTGCTTCTTTTCCCGTTTCCTTTCTAGTGCTATGTGCTCTACCAGCTTCTTCTCAAACTCCACGTTAGCGGCAGGGTGCAGAGGAGCTGCAGACACCTGGCTGCGGTCGGCACACTGAACCACCACAGCCACCACGGTGATGCTCCCATGCAGCCCTGCACTCTCAGCTACCTGAAATCCCCCAGGGCCCCGCTCCAGACCCCGCTCGAGCTTGCTCCCAAATTCCCCAGGGACTCTGCGCTACATTTGTGATTGCCCCTGAAATCCCCCAGGGCTGCAGCTCAGAAACTACCAATGCTCTTTCATAGGCACGGGGAAGGGGGACTGGGGTGGGGTGTCCCTTCATGGAAGATGGATACTGGTTGGTATGTTCTGGGTGAACTGAAGACTTGGTGTGCAGCACGTCAAATGACCATCACTAGGTGAACAAGCTCAGCTTCTGCAAAACGAAACCCCAGCCGTTCTCAATCCCGTTTCTTGTGCCTGCTTCCTGCTGCTGTCCCTTCGTTGCTCATTCATTAGATGCCCTCCCCCACCTAACCACCACCATCATTAAAAACAAACGATAAGGCGCACTTCGGCATGCAGAGTACAGCAGCACCACTGGCCGTAGCAAAGCCTAGCAATGAGACAATACCGAGAATGGCCGAAAACACCCGCCTCCCTCCCGAGCTCCCAGCCCCGGACCCTCGGCCCGCTCCGAGGGCAGCCTGGCTGTGACCGGCGGCAGCTGGCGGCGGAGCCCTGGGCCTGGCGGCTGCCGAGGAGGAGCCTCCGCCGCGGGGCTGGTCGCGCCGCCCCGGGCAGCCGCGGAAGGGGAGGGCCGGTAGGAGGCACCTTGAGAAGCCACCGGCAGCCTCCGCCGCCGGGGCCTGTCCTCCGCGCCGGATGTTCCCACGGAGCCTCCTGCGGCTCCCGTGGCGGGGCAGGCCCCGGCCGGCCCTGCTCGCAGGGGTGGCAGCGTAAGTACTGCTGCGGCCGGGGAGCGGCCGCAACGGCCTTCCCTGCTTCTGCTTGGGCCAAACCAAAGGGCCTCGCCGTGTGCCGCAGCGGAGCCTGAGAAGCGTGGGTTGTGGGGGGATATCGCTGGAAGTACCCGCTGGGATCACCAGTTCGGCCCGTAGCTCTCCGGTGAAGCAAGGCCAACCCTTGCCCAGGGACCCGGTGCTTACTGCCTGGCTAAAACTGACCGAGCTCAGCCTCACATTATCCCGAGAGTAGGAAGGTCGCTAGGAGCTAATCTAACCTCCTTGCTTGTGCTCTGGGCTGCGCTCAGAGAAGCAGTGGCCATGGGTACAATCATATAACCTGCACCCGTTTCTGCAGGCTTGCCCTTGCTTGTCAGTCTGTGAGCCAGCTATGACGAGCAGCGTCACCCTGGGCTGCTGCCACAGCCCCAGGGAGAACAAGGCCAGCTGCCCGGGGGCCAGGGCTGGGCTGCCACGTAGCCAGAGGGCCCTGGGGAGGCATTTGGGTTGAAGAAGTGTGCCCTCTGAGGAAGGTACAGGCTGACTATCGAGCCTGCTGCAGCTTAGCAGTGGAGGCTCATCCTCAGCTGGGACAGACACTGTCTTCTCCCTCCCTCTCTCTTTTTTCTGTTTGCATAGTGTTTTCTGCATTGAAGCAGTCCTGGGGCAAAAACTGTGTCCTAAGGCGATGGAAAACTATGTGGCGGCGATGGTGCTGAGTGCAGTTGGTGACACGCTGGGCTATAAGAACGGGCAATGGGAGTTCTTGCAGAGTGGTCCAGCCATCCACAAGGAGCTGGCGGAGATGGGGGGAATTGGCAACCTGAGCATCCAAGGTTGGAAAGTCAGTGATGATACAGTGATGCACTTGGCCACGGCTGAAGCCTTGGTAGCTGCTGGGAAAACCCCCAATTTAGCCCATCTCTATTCCTTGATTGCAAAGAACTACAAGGAGTGCATGAATGATATGAAGGGCAGAGCTCCAGGTAAGCCTGCTGTAATACTGCCTGGGCAGAGCCGTGTGCTCACTAATGTCTCTCCTTTTCTTGCAGCTTGGAACTGAGGCAGGCCCTGGCTCTGCTTGTGTCTGTTTATAACATTAACTGTATTTCATGAAAAGGCAGAGAGTTTTCAACACTCAGTACCTGTTTCAGGATGAACTAGAGAGAACAAAATAAGGCAAGCTGAAGTAGTTTGGGCTCCTCTGAACTAGATAAAAAGATACTGTTTTGCCTATGTCTACAGAACATTCTTACAGGGAAGTTTGAGGCCTGACTTTGAACTCAGGGTAAACATGATGGCTTTTGCACTGAGGATGTGTCTTTTCTTACACTCAGAGGATGAAAAATGCAAATTCAGCCATGTATAATGCACACCCTGAGATGCTGTGTTAAAGCAACACATAAAACCAGAGAATTAACAAAGAACTTTCTGTAATAAATTACACATGAAGTATATTTAAAGGCACAAAGATCCTTGCTTGGAATAAAGGTTATTAAACCCAAAGTCTACTTGTTGCTAGCTCTGCATGTCTGATTTCTGCAACAGGATATTAAGGCCACATTTGTATTGTCTGAACTCTGTACTACCTCTCTTGGCACAACTGTGCTAAGTTTGAGTCACAGGCAGCGGGGACTGGCAGTGTGTGGCAGTATTCAGGAAGAGGATCTTGACAGGCTGCAGTAGCCAAGCCATATACTACGTATTCCTGTAGTTCCTGTTTCACTGTGGCCTGCTGACCCAACTCTTTCCCATTAATGTGTTCATGGCCCTGCCTCTTCTAGATGCTTCTGTTAAACTGAAATTGGAGCTGCTAAGGCTGGGCCTCCAATTTGAGAGGTGTAGGCAGTGTGAAGTATCCAGGAAACTCTCAATCCTATGCAAAGTTTATACATCAAAAAGAAATGTCCTACACGTGCCTATTTGGAGTGCCCAGAATACATTAAGAAAGTTCTGGCTTGACTTTAAACATGGGAAAGGTGAAATCCTGCATTGCTCTCTTAGGGCCACTGAGCACAGTGTCACAGCTGCGCATTTACAAGGTAAACCAGGTTGGAAACTTGAGCAGGAATTTATTCTGCTTACCTTTGCACAGTGACCTCCTACTCTCCTCCAAAGAACTTAACTATCAGTATTCTTTAACACAGTTTCAGTTGTTGGAGTGGCCTAATTAGTAAAATATTTAGAAAGGGGAAATGGTACTTGCCAAAATAGCAGGAGTCAGCGGGCTAAACTTCTAAGACTCACTGCTGTCTTAGCAAAGGAGCTTCTTTTAGTTCCCCCCTGCTGATGGGGTCTGCAGTTGGCAGTGAGACAGCACCTGGAAGCTGGTTTTGCCTCCACTATTTAAGCTTGGAGACTAAAACCTGAAATGAAGGAGAACCTAAAATTTCATTGTTAGTAATTAATAGAGAAGGATAATAGCACATCTGCTGCAGTCCTTCTATGAGGAACTGAGCTGCAGTATGCCCAAAAGCAGTTTCCATTTGGAAGTGAAGGATTTTCAAGTGAATTTGATATGTACACTAATTTGAGTGACAATTAAAGGTCAGATGCAACTTCTTTAGTGCATCCACGAACACAGCCCTATATGATCTTAGGGAAAGTAATGTGATAAAAATGGACATCTGCTGGGAATGTTCTTTCAACAGCATTCTGGAGTGCTCCTGCTGCAGCCACAGGAAAGGCACTCAGCTCTGAAAGCATAAATCCTGACACTTCACAGTTTAATGCCCACTGACGTACTACAAAGGGAATACTAAATCTGTGTCCTGAAAAGCTGTCTGCAGTTGCTATGCCATATTGGTCAATCCTAATGGTACAAGTTGCACGTCAATAACTTCTTTTGGCAGTTTAGAGTACATGGATTTTGAGAACATAACCCACAGTGATGCTGCAGGGGCCAAAGCAAGTATTTACTGCGGAATTGTAGCCCTTAAGGCTGAAAATGGAAAGTTGCTGCTGCAACTTTCACCCAACAGAGATGAGATTCCCCAGAACAGTGGGTGAAGGTCATATTGCTCACCCACATGAGGGAGCCCAGACCTGAAAACCAAAACCTGAAGCAACAAAGGGATTCCCACAATGTAATGAGTCATCAGACAGCCACGGCAGGGTCCCCAGGAGAGCTCATTGTCTTAGTTCAGTGACAAGATAATCTCTATATCCATTATTGCTATTTGTGATGTGCCACAGCCCCAAATTCTTTGTTCTTCACTGGTAACAAAGCCAGTGTATTAAGTTACACAAGCATGGCCATACTTTTTTCATGGTACAACTGCATCTGCCTCCACAGCTCTCCAGGAAACCACGTGCTTCAGAAACTCTGCCTTTCGGTCCAAGTGTGTGGAATTACCACTATGTGGTTTTAATTCACTTTTTTATGTGTATTGATTGATGAACTGTTACTGTTTGCGCTCATAAAGAGTCTGAATGAGTGGATTGGAAGCCTATTCCAGGAATAGTGACCAGTTGCACTTGAAACTTCTTCATGCACTGCTTTTTGCTTGAATTTCTTCTTTCCTTAGACCAGTACCCTCCTGAGGTTACTTTTCACTTCTTATTGTTGTTAGTATAAAGCATTCCTAACCAGGATTTGCTGAATTTCCAGAACATAATTTCCTGATTCAGACCCATCTGGACCGATCCCAGGGGTTGGCTGCCTGCGTGGCACTGCAAAACCAACAGGTCTCATCTACTGGGCAGGGTATGACAGAAGTGTCATGCCAAAGGCTGGTGTACTGGCACAGCACGCACGGATGACTGCTGCAATGGCAGGTCTGGTTCATGCCTGGGTCATGCTGTGGGGAATTCTTGAGAGCTGAAGTGGCCCGACATCGTGGGCTGCGCTGATTGGCAGCCCGCTTTTTCCTGTGGGGGAGACTCACATAGCTGTTTCCATTCTCAAAGTTGATCTTGGTTGAGGGGCTGCAGGGCAAACAGCCCAACAGCCACAGGATCAAGTGGCTTTCTCAGTTTGAGAAAGCCATTCATGGGGAGCTGGTCCACCCCTTCCCTCTGCACAGAGGGCTGTGTCCTGCTCTCATCTAGTAAATGTGTGATAGAACAACACTGTTGGAAAAGAAAGATGCTCAAGACACTTAGAGCTGTATGTGACCTTATTACTGACAGCAGCCAGCCGTTATTTCTTTCAGCCTATGTTCAGAAGACAATCTTCAAGCTGTATTTGGATATGAAGATATTTCAGTTACAAGGGTGCTATAAATGCTATGTGCAGGTCCAATAGGCTGCCATATACTAAATCCTACTGCCAAGCATATTCATGAAAGTGCAAAGTGAAGAGCTCTGCAGAGTACTTGTTGCAGTACCTACCTGTGATGAGCAAGGTCCCAGATAATGGTGATCAAATTGCACCAAAGGTAATTGAATTGTAGAGTTAGATGAAGTTTCTTGACCAGGCTTCTTCCTTGCTATTCTGTTGCGTTTAGTTTGACTTTCAAAGTAACAGAGCGCCCTCAAGTTTATCACTACATGTCCCAGCAAAGTATAGGAGCAGTGGTCTAATTTTGAGTGTGAGAGCATGCCAACTGTTGCTGTTACCCTATGTATCTGCGAGAGGACTGGGCAAGTTGAGGTTGGGCAAAGACCACTTTTTTGAGCCCCACTTTTTCCACTGGTCCAGTACATTAAAGGTTAAATGAAGCTGCTTGAAACCTGCCTTTCATTTAGCTTCATCTGGAAGAGCAGCATTTCAGATTTGGCCAGAAGACTAGAAGACAGGGAGAGCTGGAAAACACTTCCTACCAGTGATGCAGTGGAAAGATGCCTGGGAACTTGTGGGGTCTCTGCCTTTAAAAGGTCCAGTAAAGAGGCTGAACAACTAAAAAAGCAGAGGTACTTAGCCCTGCCTCAAGTCAGGGATCCTCCAAACCTCCTTTCTGTTTCTATTTATATATATCTATCAAGGTATTTAGATGTATGTGTACATAATATACCTAATATATATAGTATATATTATATATAGCATGTATTAATATATATGGTATGTCATAGAGAAGTGATTAAACAACATGATATGTAAATAAAATTAATGTAAATAAATCAGCAGTGGACTTGTTTCTTACTCCCTAATTATTTTCATGAACAGGAATTACCAAGGCTGCTTGGGTATATGCTTGGTGTACTGGCAATTTAAGGCAGGATACATGTGTGAGTAGACAACTGATGATTTTAAAGGGAACCAACCTCAAGTCCCTTATGCAGAGCAATGCGCCTTCTCCATTACCTACCCTGTCTTCCCTCAGTTCCCAAGGTACATGACCCTGTCTCCTACTGATGCATGTTTCTGTTTCTTTTCTTTCTTGGGCTGTGTCCCTCCTGTCTAGGTGCCATGAGTATGGCGAATGCGCTGAAGTTGGATCCAGAGCGGCCGGATGGCTGGAGGACCATGTTCAGCCCCCATGCAGGAGGCTGCGGAGCTGCCATGCGTGCCATGTGCATCGGGCTACGTTTCTGTCACACCAGTGAGCTGGACACTCTGGTGCAAGTCAGCATTGAGAGCGGTCGAATGACCCACCACCATCCTACTGGCTACCTGGGGTCCCTGGCTTCAGCCCTCTTCACAGCCCTTGCGGTGAACGGCGTGCCCCCCCTGGCCTGGGGGAAGCAGCTGCTGGAGGTGCTGCCAAAGGCAAAAGCCTATGTGCGGGACACTGGCTTCTTTGTGGAGGAGAACATGGGGCAATGGTGAGCTGTGCTTCCGGCACCTGGCTTTGCTAAAACTAGAATAAACCTCACGTATGAGAGGGTGAGCTCTGCTTATACTTGAGTTTCGGTAACCACATACAGTAAAGTCCCGAAGCAGCTCATGCCTGCTGTGGGACTTAATAGATTCAGAGTTCCTCTAGCTTAATTTAAAACAAAACCGAGCACATTATGTTTGGGTCATGCAGTTCTGCCATTTTTTGGATCCAGTATGAGGTAGCTGGATTTGTCATCTCAAGCAACCATAACCTGATGCAAGATGGAAGCAGGGGAAGAGCACGAGGCTTTAGGACTGAGCTCAGTTTGAAAGTCATAACCAAATCTGATTGTAGATTCAGTGGGGCTATGTGTGCAGGGGCACACACAGGCAAGGGCAGAGGTACTCTGGATCTCAGAGGATGACTCAGTTTTCACTCTGAGCCTTTGAATCCCATGCAGCACGACAGCAGCAGGTGCTGGGCTGCCTTCTCCCATGTGGCTGGAGGGAGGGGAAATCTAACTCACTGAAACATGTCCCTGGGCCTCTTACTGGAAATCATGTCCCTAGTTTGACAAATGGGGGAACACCTACCATTTTGCCGAGCCATTGCTCCGGGCTCTTGATGCAGCATGTTTTCAGCTGGTGCTGAGCAGGGAGCTGACGTATATGCTTCTGCCATGGGATGTCTCTTACAGCCCCTTCATCCTGTTTTGCAGGCATTATTTTGAAGAGCAGTGGGAAAAATACCTGGCAGAGAGAGGCATAGCAGATGGGATCTCACCTCCCACCTTCCCCCCAAGGTATGGTGTGGAAGAGAGAGACTCCTTTTACACCTCCCTCAGCTACAATGGCTGGGGGGGCAGCAGCGGGCACGATGCCCCTATGATCGCTTACGACGCGGTGCTGGGAGCAGGGGACTCATGGGCAGAGCTGGCTCACCGAGCCTTCTTCCATGGTGGGGACAGCGACTCCACTGCTGCCATTGCGGCCTGCTGGTGGGGTGCCATGCATGGCTTCCAGGGCGTCAATAACTCCCTCTATGCCCAACTTGAGTACAGAGACCGCCTGGAACAGGTGGCCAAGGCCTTGTACCGCCTCACCTAGATGGGGGCAGCGGGGCCCCAGGGGTGTGCTTACCTCACAGCTGGCTTCCACTCACTCAAGTTTTAACAAACTCCATTTACACAGGAGCATCAGCCAGAGTCAGGTCTGCTTTGTGTGTGTGTGTGTGTTGGCCTCATTGGGGGCTGTTTTGGAGCTAGCAGCTTGGGGATGTTGGACAGGGGAAGCACTTACAAAGTGGTTTGATGGGAGCAGCCAAGCCCTGAGACATCCCTCTGCTGCATGGTGGCTGCACATTGCCTGGCCCTCAAGGGGAGCAGGGGCATCCACTGCAGCCATGCCCCAGCAGCAAAACCGCTAAAGCTGCTCCAGACCTGCCCATATGACCATGCCTGAGAGGGTCAGGGATGCACACCTGACTGCAGGGAGTGTACATGGGCTGCAGATGGGCTGTGAGCTCAAGCTCCCTGCCTGGTATTGTCACCAGGGAGTGCTGGGGACACCACTTGCCATCTAGCACTGAGACTATAGCAGATGCAGCCCAAGACAACCTGCTGGGGGGGTGCAAGGGGAACAGGCAAACAGCGAGTTGTGCCTGGAAACAGCAGCTCTCATACAATTATTTTAGCAGTTTTTTGTTTTAAATGAATGTGGGGAAAAAACTCGACCCCAACCTCATAGCTGTGTCTGCAGTGCATTTTGCATGATGTCACAGCACAGGTGAGAATGCATCACGCTATTTCCCTACTTCAGTTAACGTGGGAGTTCAAGACTACTAACCAAACCCTTAATCAAGGTAAAAGTGGTTAATGAAAATTAACAGATTGCATTTTACATCAACTTAAGCAGCTTCTGTAGTGAGCAATATTCCATTTACATCAAGGTTACTAAAGATTATTTGCTTAACGTTTGCTATGGATAATTCTATAAAAAAATAGTTTTTTCTTCAAATCCAGACTACGGCAAAGTACTTCATGTTTTCAAAGCAATTTAAAAAACGGTGTATCCCATTCAATAAACAGACCTGACGTGCCTTGGTTAAATGTTATATTCTGTTATGGGATGAATTAAGGGATGGGAGGGAGAAGTATGAACAGCCAGAGGGTGTAAGGTGTCTGCAAGCTCCAGCATGCAAGAAAAGAGATGTACTACCAGGGCGGGAGAAGAGTTAATGAATCAGGGAATGGGCGGTGGGAAAGGGAGAGGCTGCCTGAACCGAGGTGTTCGGCACACGTTTATGCAGGGAGTGTGCATAAAGGCATAATGAAAGCCCAAATCTGATAAAAACCAGCGGCAATAGGATTCACAATTTCAACACAGTTTACTACAGCTCTCTGGTGTGTTGTATAAAACATGTTTTAGTGCAACATAGTACAAAGTTTTTGTTAAACGTCTGTTTAAAAAAAAAGAAAAATCCCAAATATTTTTCCACATCATGCATGGACAGAGGATCTCTCCTTCTTCTTGGCTTTGTTACAGGAAGTTACAGCAGAGAGAGTGGTTTGAAAAGCTTCATGTTAAAACTTGTTACAGGAAGAGTCTGCCTTATAAAAACAGAAGTTCGAGACTGGGCAGCATCTGCCAGAACAATGGAGAAACGCCACCGGCAAGGTACATTCAGGGACCACCTGGAAGCCCAGGAAAACCTGGGCTCAGTGCAGGAACCTCACGGCTGGGAAGGGACCCAATCCAGGCAGGGGCACAGGGCCATGGAGAGCTCTCCAGGACAGCCCTGCTCCAGGGCAGATAGGCTGATGAGGAGCATGGCTCAGATACAGCACAGTGCTCTCCCAGGGAAGAACAGCTCCTGCTGACTTCATTTTCTCTTCTTCCTTCCTTTAGAGCTGGAGTGAATTGCAGTTCCTGCCCTGGAGCAGTAGGTACAGGAGACACCACATTTACAAAACAATACCCACTGGCTGCAGCTGCTGCTGTTCTCTCCTTGGTTCTTCATTTCCATTCACTTCTGATCCCACTCCTCTCTTTGCAGATGTTGTAACCAGAAATGGAAGACAAGTGTGCAGATGTGTGATATATGTGTATATATATATATAGGAGTGTGATACTATGCATATGCTGGGGTGAGTAAGCAGTTACATCTGGAGGAGGCAGACTTTGCAGAGGGACGAGTGAAATTTTGGGCTTCCCAGTGGAAGAAGAAACCAATTTTGTTCTAGTGGGAGAGCAGAGGTGGCTGACTTCAAACGCCCTAGCATGGAAGAGTCCATGGCCACACGGGTTCTTGCCCAGCTGGAAGAGAGGATATGCACTGCAGATCTTCCACCTGAGGCTTCACCACCTCTGAAACATCAAGGCATGAGGGTCTAACCAATTAGTGCTACAGAGCATCTGCTGAGGTCCTCGTCTCTTCACAAAGAGCAGTCCAACACTCATGAAGAGGACAACAGCTGTGGGTATGGCACCTCTCACATGTGAGGTGTAGGGAGTCTTGTGGCGGTGCCCATCCATCCTGGTTGGCTTCAGCCGTGCTGCAAAATATAAATGGCTGGATTTGCCAGGAAGACATTGAGGAAGACAACAAAAGGCCATTTTTGGCAAACATTTTCTTCCGCCAGACATTAACACTTGGGGTGTACACAGGAGGAGGCGGATTCCCCCACAGGACAGGGCAGGGGTACTTGGCATTAAGGGGTACATGGGAGCTCAGGTGCCCCACGTGGCAAGAGCCCTGGTTTGGTTCATGAGAGCCATATCTTTCACAGAAAGAACAGCATTTCCTGCCACAGTGACTGCCTACAAGAGCAGATGACTGCCAGGATGGGGAGCTGATGGAGAAATGGTTTCTCCTCCTCAAGCCCCAGAAACTCAAAATGGCAGATGCATGTGTACACACAGGGAAGATTTCTCTCAGCCCAAGGGGACAAGGAAGCCCCCAGGGTGCCAATGTTGTGCAGGCTCCTTGCCCTGTCCAAGCTCACACCAGAAAGCAGTGCAAGCCACAAGGAAGCTCATGACACATGGTGGTTAATTGCATGTCCTTGCTGCACAGCATGGCTGCAACTGGGCTCCTTGGCTGGAGCCATCCAGGGGCTGTGAACTCAACCCGTGGAGCTTCTTCCTTCCCCCTTCCTAGAGTCATTACTTTGGTCATATTGAAGTCTTCAGAGACTGGATCCAGCCACTCATCCCCAGGTGACTGGGGCACAGAGGGGACCCGCCTCGTCAGAGGTTGCAGCATGGACACCAGGGAGGAGCACAGCTCTGGTAAGCTGGGCTGTACAAGGGCCTTCTTTGCTACCAACAAAGTCAAGCTTTCAGGTGTCCTCCTTCCATCCCTCCCTTCAGTTCCTGGGGACAAACTAAACTGCTTTTGTCCTGATCACTAATGTGATCAATATTCAGTCTCTCCAAGACCTGGAAACACTCCAAAAGGTGAATTGCTCCCTCCTGAGAAAACAGTAGATGGAGGCAAGAAGACATTGAGACTACAGCCAGTCTTTGAGATGGACATCTTGATAGCTCAGCTAACCCCTCTGTAGGTGAACCTGACTTTATCTATTTTAGAAGGAGGAGCTAGCTCAGCACACCTTGGGAAAAGACCTTCTTCACTGTGCACCAAGTCTGAGGAGGAAAACCAGGCTGTTTTAGAAAACGTATACATTTACTTCCAAAGAGACTGTCCCAGGACCAAATGCTCCCTTGGAACTCCTCGCTGTGTGGAAGGCAGGGGAAGCCTACAGTTCTTTCAGTGACCAAAAAAGAAATGACAAAACAGTAAAGGCCAAAAAGACAGCAACTGATGGGAACAAAATTAATCCGAGAGGAACATCTGCTATGTACATCAAGAGCAGCGACTCTCTGTCCATCAGGATGAGGTGGCACATTCTCCACCGGTGCTGGAGGAAGCCTCGGACCTTCCCGTCCCTGCTGGCTGGGTGCTCCACAGAGCTCAGCCGCCATGTCAGAGCACAGACACTGAAACAAATGAAACAAGAACAACAAAACCCCCTCTGTTCCTTAGGGCTCCCGGTGTGTCTCTGCTTGTCCCCCTGGGTGCCTCTGCCTGTTTAATCCATGGTTCCTGGGTGGATACTGAGAACTGGTGGCTCTAGGCAGGTGGGAGAGTAGTTGAGGTGAGGCTCTTTGATCCACAGCAAGGGGACTCCATTCTTGCCCTCAGAGTTCTTGCTAGAGTTCCGGCTCTTGAACCGCACCAGGAGGATGGTGATGATCAAGATGCCAAAGATGGGGAAGGGGTAGAAGAACACAAAGTAGAAGAGCGCGTCGTTGGAGCAGATGACAGACTGCAGGCTGGAGCCTGGAAAGAGACACAGGATGGTCAGATTTCATGGCTCCTCTGCAACACAGTGCCTAAAAACTTCTTTAGAAACAAAAACCCCAGACACCCATTAGTCTGTGTCAATGGAGGAGGTGGGGCTCTGAGAAAACTACCAATTATTGCAGAATGGAGTAGCAGAAGAAAGTTGTAGGGCATGTTCTGGCTTTATCCCCAGAATGAGTTTCAGAAGTGCTGGAGAAGAGTCCTCCCTGGTGCAGATTTTATGGTATCTTACAAAGCAGGGAGCCTTGCAAATCACCGATTCCCTCAGTGGCTGTACACAGAGGCAGCACCCCAGGGTATGTCCCTTAAGGGCCCATGAAACTCAGTTATCTCTGGGGCCTCTAAACCATCCAATGGCTTCAGGAGTTGCTGGGAGAAAACCTTTGTGCCACAGCCTGCACTTCTGTGCATAGTCAAGCCATAGTGTGTTTCCCACAGGGAAGGGTTAAACTCCAGTGGGGAACAATGTCTGTCCTCACTGACTCCAGACACACCAGGTGCTGTTGTGGGGTGGGCAGCCCCAGCACAGAGCTAAGTGTAGTGCTTAATCCAAGAAAGAGCTGGGCTATAAGCCACTGACCTAGTTGGAAAAGCACTGGCACCACAGACTTGCCCTGGTGCAGGCGAGACCCAGGCCCATTCATTCCTTGGCCTTTTTATCTTGGTTGAACCAAAGATGCAGGAGATGCCAGGGACATACCCCCAAGAGGGCCACTGCCTCTTCTCACCTGCATCCTGCACATGAACAGCAACCGTGCTCGATTCCTCCTCCGCCAGCCGGTACCACATGCCGCTGGGGTCCGCCAGCCATTCCTCCACACGGCACGAGTAGTTCCCTGTGTCGGCTCCGCTGGCCTGCAGCACCGTCAGCCGGAAAAGCACCGCCGAGAGCCTCTGGAAGCGCAGGCGCCCCTCCCAGCGACTGGCCTCAGTGCTGAAGATGGCATCAGGGCCCACGGTCAGCACTGCTTCCCTCTCCTCCTCCTCGTCCTCCTCCGTCTGGCCACTGGCCTCTTTAGCCTGCATGTTGTACCATGTCACTGCGAAATGGGACTCTGGGCTGGAGCGGGACAGGATACTGCAGTCCAGTGGAAAGGACTCCTTCTCCTGCACTGTGAGGTTAGCGGTAGCTGTTTCCACCTGCAAGGTGGGATCTGAGATAAGGGGAGACGTGAGCACCAAGTATCGTCAAAGTCACCCTTGCCCCAGTGCAAACTGTCACAACTCTGCTATGTACTGAGCACAGTCTAAGCAATATCCAAAGGCTTGATGCAGCCTGCCAGGTCCCCCAGGTACCTCTGTGGTTAACCCCACAGGTGCAGCATCCTCACCTCGCCACACACCACCTGGTGCAGGGTCAAACAGGAGCTGTCTGCAAGCACTGCACTGCTGCCCTGCCCACACAGACCCTAGCACCAACTAATGGGTGAGGATGTGAGAGAAGAAAGCTGCTGCAGCTTACCCAGACATGCTACTAGCACATGCCAGGAAACACTGAGTTTGATGCCTGTTCTGAGGACCAATGTACTAACTCCTCCCCAGCTACTGACGCAAAAAGCATTGCACTCCATGCCTACTTTTTATTTCTTTGAGAGCACTCAAAGGTCTTGAAAATCAGTATGATAGAAGAGGGGAGGATTTTCTCCAGCAATTTGGGAAGTTATTTAGGTAGCATCTCCATGGAGATGTCCCCAGCACAAGCACAGTGGGGACACTTCTAAAAGCCTCATTTTCTTGGGTTTTTTTAATTATTTTTGTTCTAGTGCTTGCTGCATGGCTAAAGAGATGTTTTTACTTCACTGAGATAAAGCAGCCAGACCCAAGATGGGTTGATTAAACACTGACTTCAAGAGCAATTAACATTCCGCTTAGTCATCTTGTCAGGGAACACACATATACTCCAGGGATCACAATCAGTCCAGATCTAAACTTTCACTTGAAGATTAAAAAGCCCTTTCCAATGTAAGAACTGAGCAGGAAGGGCAAGCTGATAGCCCACTGTAGAGAGTTTTCTCCTTCCGTGAAGCTAGCTAGGCAAACCCTCTCTTGTGCAGCCCCTGGGTGTCCCTGCAGGAGAGGGCTGCTGTCCCCCAGCTCTCATCAGCCACAGAGCTTCTCATTATAGCATCTGCTCAACATGTTTTAAATGGTCCCATAAGGAGAATCTTCAAGGCCAGAGCCCTTTACACCTTAGGCAACACAACTGTTCTCAATTCACAGCTTCCTCAGGAAGACTCCTAAGCAGAAATGGGACTACTGAGCAAAACATGAGGAAGGGAAGGAAATGGCTTGTCAAAACCAACACAAAGCCTCCCCACCTCTGTAGGTTAAGCAGGAACAGAACTGCTGTCTGAAGGTGCTGAGAGGTTCTTTTGTCCTCTCTTTGCTCATGATTATAGTCCTGAAAAATGAGCATGGAGATCCTTACTAATGAGATATGAGTCACAAGCAAGTTTAGTCATTTTGTTAAGTACTGGCTGCTATGAAAGAAAAACAAACAACAACATAGCAGTTTTAGGGAAAAAATAGTCTGGAATTATCCCTCTCTTCTTCCCACTCCACATCCTTCCGCAATTCAATATGAGCCTCAAGGATTTCCCCTGCTGTTCGTTCTTCCTCCATCAAGGCTGGCAATTTCCAGCCTGGATGAAGAGCTGCACTTACAACCATGTGGGCACTCAGGATACAGGGATTACCAGGGGACGCCTTATCCTCTGCTCAAGCCATCTAGGCCAGCAAAGTTTTCCAGGCAAGGACCCAGCAGAAGAGAGCTGTGCTGTCCTGAGTGAGTTCCTCCTCTGCAGTAAAAATCAACTCTGCCATAAATGACCAGAAAAACCTTTCCAGAATCTTACCCTTTTGCCAGTTCCACTGCAGAGTTACCTCACTGGAATGGGCAGGCATAAAGCACCACAGCAGAACTTGCAGAGTGGTTGCTTTAGATGCTGGAAAATACCCAGCAAATGAGGACCGTAACTGTTATTTAACCTACAGCCTTTAAAACATTTAATCTTGAGTCATACATCTCAAAACCTAGGGAATCCATATTTTCCAAGGTAAACTGTCCTTGCAGCTTACCTGTTGTTAGAACAGACTAGTTCTGTAGCACTTTTTTCTCCACTAGATACTAGCAAGAACAAGAAGTATCTGGATCCTTGATGCCTGCCTGTGTTTGTGCATAGCCAAAATGGTGGTGTTAGGTAGCACAATCCACCTGAACCACTATCATTGGCAAGAGGGTTATCAGGAAGCCCTCAAGTACTCTCTTGTCCATATAGAAGCAGGTTCCTCATAGCCAGCTCCTGCCCCATCAAGAAGCCCAAATCCTCATCCCAACCGACAGACAAACCCTTGGAGCGGCAATGCCCACATCTGCTTCTTCACCCACAGAACAGGGAGCAGCAGCTGGACATCAACAAGGGTATTGATCTCCTGTGCTACTTTCTTTTCATGCCAGGAACCTTGCCCTGAGGCACATGACGGGGAACCACGGACAGCTCTCCCCATCTCACTATCAAAATGTGAGTAAAATTGGAAGCATATCCTACGAAAATCTGCCAAAAGTGCTGTGAAAACAATACATTTGCAGATGCAAATGATCTAGCTGTTTGCAGCGCTTGCTCTATGCTCCTTCCACAGAAACAAGAGTGTGCCCAAGAAGCCATGCAAAAAATTATCAGCATGGCTGGTAGCTTGGTGGTCCTGCCCTCTGCCCGGACCTGCTGTCAGTGACAGACAGATGGTGACTTGTGTGTTTGATCCAACATGGCAGAGCACTGCTCAAAGCTGTTGGCATGAGATCCTCCTCACCTGGCTGCTTGACAGTGAGTGTGATGAGTCCGGAGAGGTCCTCTGCCCGTTTGTACCAGCGGTCGCTGGGGTCAAGGAGCCACTCCTCCACGCGGCAGTCATAGGCTCCGCTGTCCCGCACAGTGGCGTTTTGGATGGAGAGGAGGTAGAGACCCGGGGATGGGCTCTCCAGGTGCAGCCGGCTCCTCAGGTTGCCCAGCACCGCCTGGTCCCCGTAGCGCAGGATGCTCTGCCTGCTCAGCCGGGCCACCACCTCCTTCTCCGGGTGGCCTGGCCGCCACACGTACCACTCCACTGACAGCTGGGATGAGGGGCTGGTCCGGTTGCTGACCACGCACTCCAGAATCACCCACTGATTCTCCAGCACCGTGATGTTCTTGTGGGTCTGGTTCACCTGCAGGCGGTTATCTGTGGGAAAAGGCCATGAGAAATTTAAGGTGACTCAGAGCTGCAAAGGGTCCTTTGTCTCCCCACAAGCACTTCTTGTGTGGCCATAGTCCTGGGGTGTGATCAAAGAAATGAGGAAGGGGAGGAAAAAAAAAATCCATGGGGAAAAAAACCCCAAAACCAAATACAAGAAGAGGAAGAGAAAATGGGATTTGTGTTTTTTAGGGTCTTCTGAAAATCTCAGGCTAATCACCAACAATGCCTCATTCAGCACAAGGAACTGGAAACCCACAATCTCCCAGTAACACCTGGGGGGTCCTAAGTGCAGACACCTTGTGAAGAGAGGTCACACCTCAGTCTTTTCTCACCCTCCTCCTGTGGCAGGGCAGTAGCCTGGTCACACCCCAACCAGTAAGCCCTCCTGTTGTGGGAAAACAGAAATAAACAAGTCAGAGGGTGGGTGGCTCATTATAGGGAACCATCACTGCAAAATGAGAAGTGGCAGGAGGGCAAAGTCAGACATGGTGTTCTGCTGCCTTGGGAATTTCCCTCATTTTCACTCCACAATTTCATTGATACATGGAGGGTGGGTGACTGCAATCAGCCCTTTTATGTGAAATGATGTGTCATTCCTAACTCCTTCATGACTTCTTTCCACAGGCAGTCTGGACTTCCCTGGTACAGCCTCTGCAGCAACACACACTGGACTTCCCAGAGAGAGGCAGGTGATGCAAAGGAGGGGGCAGATCACAGATCCCTCCTGCCTAACAACTCCTTAGCCATCTCAGAGAAATGAGGAGCTGGGATTGGCAGTGAGCAGCTCTGTCTCCAGCTTTGTAGGGGCCTGTGGGAACTAAAAATGCTCCTCTATCAGCCCACCTTTACCAGTGATGTCCACTGTCAAGGTAAACAGTAGCAGAACAGATTTCTCCTTTCCTGGCAGCCAGCTCCCCACCTCATTAAATGCGTTACTCACATGTCATGTGCACAGCACAGAGGGAAAAGAGACAAGGCTCCCTGAGCCTGCCAGGATACAGGCACAGAGTAAAATTAAACTGTGTGCAAAGCATAAAATGCTTTCCCAGGTAGTCACACGCCAGTTCTCTCTCACTAGGTCGCTAGTCGACACTCTTGCTACATGATGCTCTTGAGGATAAAGAAACCTGGCTGGGCACAGCAACCCTCAAGATCATGCGGGATGACCAACTCTGATGTGGGGACACTCAAATGCATGCCAACCCAGCCTAAATGGAGAAGAGGCTCATCAAAGGGGGAAAACACCCCTCTTTGTGCAGGGATTATGCAGGCATGAGGCTGTAGTGGAAAGAAGTGCAGAGCATCCCTTTTGCCCTATAAAAGCTTGTTAAGCTCACAAGCCCTGCACAACAGCCAGTGCCAAGAGGACCCCACGTGGTACCTGGCTGCTTGACGGTGACTTCTGTTCTCCCCGACACCTCCTCTGCCAGCTTGTACCAGGCATGGTTGGGGCTGAGCAGCCACTCCTCCACATGGCAGTAGTAGCTGCCACTGTCTCGGACCTCTGCCCGCTGCACCGTCAGGCTGAAGAGCCCTCCTGACGCTGAGCGCTCGAACTGCAGCCGGCCCCGCAGCCCCTCCTCCTCTGCATAGGTGCCATACTCGAAGGTTGAGCTATGGGTGGTCTTCAGGATGAGCTTGCCATCGGCGTCGGAGGGCTTGTGGACATACCACAGCACAGCAAAGTGTGAGTCAGGGCTGGTCTGGGACTTCACTGAGCAGTTGAGCGGGATGGGACGGTTCTCCACCAGAGTGATGCTCCGCTTTGACTTGCTCACCTGCAGCTTGGTCACTGCAAGGGAAGAACAGGGAAGGATGAGGAGAGGTGGGTCATTAACATGGAAAAGAAACTGAATTGGTCTGGGGAGGACCACAGAGCCCTGCCCCAACTACAGGCATGGCAGCTCTTGCTTGAGTCTTACCTGTACCTTTAAGACAATGTTCTCCTACCAAATCTCTTTTCTTTCAACCCTGGCTCTACTTGTAGATGCTCCCACTATGTCCCTAAGCAAGAGGCTGCTTTTTCACAGTCTGTCATTTAAAAGGCTCCCTTTCTTAACTCACTGTGATCTAAGGCACCAAATCTAGCAAGATTATACACGTATTCAATGTTTTATTTTTAATGCAGAAATCATACCACTTGCACCTCAGAGCAATAAGCTGCTGAACAGAGAAACTGATCAACAAAGAAAAACATCTCCATGAAGGGTGAATTAAATGAGACTCTACTGCTGTCACACACCAACCATGTCAGTGACATGTAACCCAGACATGCAGTAGCTAGGGGTCCAAACGTGGGTACAATTAGCAAAGAAGAGCAAGCATCAGACTGGAAGGGATCACCAGGGAGCAAGCTCCAGCAGCCAGGAAATCTGGCTCGAGGTACAACACAGGCTGCTCCAGGACAAGACACAGGCATATCACCTTCCCTGGCTTCCCAAGAGCAATTGCGGTTCCCACATGGGTAGCTAACCAGTCACACAGTGTCGAGGATGACACGGCCGCGTCACTGGCTCTTATCCCTGCACGGAGAGCACCACACTGGTTTTCCCATTCCTCTCTCCCTGCAGAAGCAGATGAAGCCTCCACTGTGTGTGCTCAGGCTGCGCCTGTCACCCAAGCCTTTGACCCACAGCACTCCAGTCTGCGGGGGAGGACACGAGGCGCCCTCCTGTGACACTTGCGCTTGGCCTGCCTGGGAGCGCTGCTGGCTACAGACTGGAGGAGAGGAGCAGCTCCTGGCGAGACACACCGCCTCTCCTCCTTCACCTCCCTTCGCATGGCAGCTCCCCTCTGAAAGGGGGCATGCTCTCCTGTTGCAGAGCGAAGGGATTCTGCTGACAACTGGTGACTTTCTTAACCTAGCGAGTGCCCTGGGCACCGGTGGCATGACACAAGTGTGGCACCAGAGGCACAAACAACTGCAGGCTGCCAGGGGAGCTGTGCACATCCACACCCTGGAAACCTATCCCATGCATCCTCTGTTTGCAAGGAACCAATGCTGTCTCCTCTCTCTCACCGACACATAGGCTCCTCACTTTGCATCCTGGCTTTGCTTCCAGCTCCCCTTGGGCCCAGAGTCTCGGATGCCTGTCAGCACAAGCGATGAATGACAGAGATGCGCGACAGGATGGGTATAGGCAAACAACTTCAAATGGGAGGGACAATCTCCTGCCACAGTGACAAGTTCTGCTCTAAGACAGCATCTGAGATGGGCATCCTGTCAAATTCATTGCCCATGGCTTTAATCAGTATGCTAATAAAGACCCAATGGCTGTGTAAGGGGTATGGCACACAGACAGTGGACAGAGGGAAGAAGGGAAACAGTCCCTTGTCTTTCCACTCTGAAGACTTAAACCTTATAGAGAGATTTAGCATCACCCTGTTGTATTTCTGCCATACCCTAGACATGCTCTTTCCCCTTTGTTTCATCCAGGACAGCAGCTTTAGCCACTGCACCCACACTCATCCCACCTTTTCAGCTCACCACTGGTTAAGAAAGGTTATTTTGAGCATTAATCAATCTTCCAAGTTCCTGGGAGATGAACCAATAAAGGGGAAGGTGATTCTCAGCAGTTTCCTTTCTCCCCCAGCCCCCTTTCCAAACAGTTTATTTTTAATTGGTACCGGATTATTTTCTGCAACCGTTACTAAGGAAACCTCTGTTACTATAGCAACCATGTATGTTAAGTCAGTAGCCCTATATCTATTAAAATGCACTATATACACATGCTGTGTGTGGTGGGGTTGCTCAATATCAACACACACAGAGACAAAGCCAGGGTATGCATTGAGCAGCTGAGACGCAAGCACCTCTTCCAGTGCTCTTCCCAAATCATGGCAACTCCAGGAGATGAAAATGACGAGGATGGGCATGGACCAATTTTAAGCTGAAAGACCTGCACCTCACACATGACAAATGTATTTCACTGAAGCAGTGGAAGCTTGTTCCCACACCATAATCATGGCAATTCTTGCTGTGCACGGATCCCTGAGATCATCCATGAGCTCTTGGATGGCCTCTGTGCAGCTCTCCCTGCTTCCATTTGACACTTGGGAAGATGTCTTCTATTGTGGAGGTGAGGATGATGGGGAAGAAATCTTATTAACTATGGCAAAAATGAGATCTTAAATCCCCCAGCTCTCCAAGCCCTCCTTGGCAGTCACTGCAGCCAGCATCCAGGAATGTACAGAGACCTCCCCCAGATCTTGATGAGATGATTGCTTCTCCTGCTTGCTGCCAGCTGGAGCAGCAGGCCCTGGCAGGGAATTACAGGTCTTTCCTTTGCTAGACTGCACACACTTGCAGAGGTTCCTACACTGTGTTTGGAGTTTCTCCTAGATTAGAGGTATCTGTGATAGGTAATGACACCCCTGCTGATGCACTTCTCATCTAACATGACTTACTTTCCTAACGGAGGCACACCACAGAAGATGCAAGTGCAGGTTTTTTTCTCTCCCACAGAATTAGGGAGGACATTCTCATTCTTTTCCAGTCTGTGAACACCAAATGCTTTCCTGCCCAGGCACTGGCTCCTCATAGTAAATGCATACCTACGTCTTCTTCATTACCTTTTGCAGATCCTATGGAAATAATTCACAGCTTTTACAGACCACAGGCTGAAAACTGCTGAGTTGAAAGTGCTGTGGCACACAGGCTACCTTGGGGCAGCTTCACCTTTGGGCTACAGCCTCGCCACAGCCTGATTAAGACACGGGAAGCTTTCTGGGGCAGCTTGAGCTTCTGCCTTCCCACAGGGATGATCATCAGCCATCATTTACAGATATGCAAACTAATCCAAAAGGCTCATTTTGCATTTGGGGAAAATGATTTTAAAAGGAGAGGGGAGAAATAATCCTGAAGTTGGTGGTCCAGGGTGACAGTGAGGGTAATGGTACAATTCAACACTCTTTCCAACCTGGTAGTAAGCCTACTCTAGCACAGGGTGGGTCTCTCTGTGCCCCATGCAACTTGCCAGGCCTTGTTTAAAGATGCCTGCCATGACATGGAAATGATTGTAGCTGCTGGTGCATGAGTGAGGTTGCAAGACCCCAGGCAGTGAGCCAGCCAAACCCTCCTGACACAGGGAAACTCCCTTTCCTGCCTTAGGGATTTGACTGGGCAGAGAGCCAGGAAAGGGCTTGGCCTTTAAATGCTGAAGTGATGTGCTCTGCCCCAGGGGCTGGGGCTCTGGTGTGTCCGGGCAGGGTTGCTCCGGCTCTCTGTCAGGCAGCAGAGGTGGTGGGCACAATGATGTGAACAGGCATGGCTATGTGGCACTTTCTGCTGCACTGTCAAGAGACTGATGTTCTCTTAACAGCTTCTTGAACATCTGCTTAGTGAGGGAAACAGGTGCATGTATCTAGGTGAAGTTATCATGCATATCATCTGCAAACCATAATCCTGTTGCCATGACGTCTCCTGGCTCTCTGGGGGGTGCCAGTAAACATGATATCATACCTTGATGTACTGTAATTGGCCCTACATACGCTATTAAGGGTTTCAATTTACACTGGCAACAAGTCATGATAACAGTCCTCATATTTTTTCTCTTTTTTTAAGCTACCCTGGTCTAGCAGCCCCTGTGAAGAACAAGTACAGGCACTGAACTCTGCAGTGGTGCCCAGGCAGGGGGCCTGCAGGCAGCACAGGACAGAAGACATCAAAGACATGCATGCTCTCAGGATACCTGTGGCAGCCCCTGGTCTTCAAAGCTTGCACCTCTGGGCTGGAGGCCAGGTCAGGCACCACCTCAGAACCACAGCAGGCTACTGCAGGACTAGGTGCTCTACAAGCTGGTATATACGGTAGGAGTTTTGCATACACCATCAAGCAGGCAATCAGTCTCCTCAAGCTGGACGCATGGTAAGCACAGTTATACAAATAACTGGGGGAAGGCAAAGCAGTCATCAGAGGCAGCGATGTGATTCACAGCTTTTCTGCTGACTTGCTGCAATGGTGAAGCCACCTGGCTCCCTGCCCTCTGTTTCCTAATTATCAAGAGGGGTTACAACACTTACCTTTATCAAAGCACTTTGCGATCTGTACCTTAACGTTCTGTGATGAAAACATGCTGTATCTCAGAGTCCTTACATCATCCTCCCTTGTAGACAGCAAGAAAATACAACAGTGGGAATTTACTTCCCATCTGGGAGCCACTGTTACCAAGTCCTGGGAATGACAATGTCTAATTGCAGCTGAAGATGCCTTCTCCTCAAACAGCCCCATAGAAAACCCTGCAGCCCACAAAGCCCTTGGGGAGCCCTCCCACCACAGCGGGGAGGCACTGTCCTACTTTGCAGGCTGATGCCCTCCAGGGAAAGCTCCTCCAGAAGATTCTCTTGCCTGGAAAGAACTGATGAAGTGTTGCAAAAAGTTTTCCTGGGGAACGTCCTACTTTTAAAAGCTCAGCTGGGATTTTCACTGAGGTGTATGATGCCGGGGGTGTAAGCAGAAACAAGGCCAACCCAACCTGAACCCAGCCCCAGTTTAACACCAGACATGGGGTTTATCAGGCTGGTCAGGAGTGACTCATTTCCAGGAGCACAGAGACCCAAGGTGACTTCCTGCAAGGAACCTCTATCTCTCCAGTAGCCTGAAGGGCACTGACTTGGCTTTTGGTTCAAACTCACCTGACTCCTCAGCCTGCAGTCACAACCCACAGGTGCCTCATCATTTTCCTTGCTAGGGCCTGAAAAGCACTTAGTGCCCAAATTCCTCTTGGGTGATGTTCACCTGGGATTTGAGAGACCTGTGTGTAGGTCACTGCCCTACAACAGGCTTAGACATGCACTAAGACTCTGCCAGCCCTTCTCCCTTCCACAATGCAGGGCTCCACCTTCACAAGTTGCAAGGACACTCATATTAATGACCATGGTGAAATGGGGCAATGGGAATCAAGCAAGTACACACTAGCCTTCTGACTCAGTGTGGCAAGGGGTGGGTGATTCAGGTTACTAGGTTAGCTGAAAGCAAACCATGTTCAAAAGGGAAAGATGTATGAGCCCTTTCAGAAAAGAGACACCAGAGGAATGGCATTCATAGAAGGTAAGATGAGATGCTCCTAGGAGGACTTGGCTTATCTAGCATAGAAAACACTGCAAAGTAAAGACAGAGACTTCCAAGCGCTTGGCAGCCTCCCCAGAGATGGCAGGAACATGGCAGCACAGCTCCCGACTCCTGCTATTCTCTTTTTAACAGAATGCAAGTCCTCCTGAAACTGGATTAGCAAGGCTGCAAACTGCATTAGCCAACATGGGAGGCTGCTGGTGCAACAGGAGCAGGGGAAAGGGAAATAGCATTAGACTTTGCCTGCCATTATTACTGCCATTATTAACTTGTCACTTTACTGTAGTGTTCCTATGACAATGAATTATTGCCTGCAAACAGGCTGACATGATTGAATTACTGAGAGAGCAGCTCCATGGGAAGCAGAGAGAGTGTTAACCCTTTCCTCAGGAAGGCTCAGCTGCTGCCCCCTCCCAGGCAGGCAGAGAGCCTTTGAACACTAACCTACCATCTTGACCTTCAGGAGTGCTGGTTTCAGAGCAATGCCAAGAATTTCTACAGTCCCAAACTGCTCATGTCTAGCTTGCAAATATGCTGCTCTAGGCTGGATATGCAAAAAAAACAAAGCAAAATATATGTCTTTCTGCAGCAGCAACAGAGATCCACACCTGGAGCTCTCCCACCTCTTGCAGGTCTTCCTGCAATCAGTCTAGCCTACTAATTGTATACACCTAAATCCTCACTTCTCCATGCTCCTCCTTTCTGATACAGAGAGCTGTGTCAGGGCAGAGACCTTGTGCAGAGTGGGAAGGAGCTGGCATGCCTTTACCTGCCCTTACCATGCCCCTTGGCATCACCCCAGGAACCACCGAAATGCTACTCTAGTTCCCTGGGATTTGAGAAGCTTTAGTCTGCCTACAAGTACTGCTCATGCTTTGCTAAACACCAGCTACATGACATTTCTCCCCAGATTTACTGTTCTTTATATGATGCTGCAAATAGTGTTTCTTGCAGCATAGACTGGTGGGTGCTCTCAGCCCCAGGAGCAAGCCTAGGAGATCGTGTGACTCACCTCCTCTCAGGGACAGAAAGAGGCCAGGAATAAACCAAGTGACCTGCACTTCAGCAAGTTGCTGCAAGGTCCATAGCCCATCAGACACAGGCTTTCCCCATCCTCACAAGTCTGCTGCCGCAGCAAGATGCACTCAGCACTTAAATACTGGTGCACATCCATGGTGACCATGACCTATACCAACAGCCCCAGTCCTGTATTCAGCCTCAAGCACTGGCTCGTGCCCTGAAGCTCACTGTGCTACTGTAGTTTGGGAAAGTATAGCATGATGTACTCAAAATTCTATCACAGAGTGCTGTGGCAAAACAGACCAGGCATCTCCCCTCAAACCCTGCAGCTGACCTGCCTCCTCTGCTGTACCCTTGTTGTAGCCCAGTAGAAGATGAGCACCACATCATCCAAACCTACTGACAAACAGCCTAGTACCCCCCAGCTCCCAAAAGCAGCACAGTCAAGACAGCTGACCTACCAAACACACGGGTAGCAGGTCAAGTCCATCGCTGCATGCCTCATGCTGTGGTGTGAAGACTGCATGCAGGCAGTGACAAGGACATCTGCTCAGCCATGGGATTACCAGCCATGCCATGCTGGAGTCTCCAGAGCAGCTAACAAACTACAGGTAACCAAGTGTGGCCTCAGGGAGGCATACACATGTGACTCAGAAAGTCTATTCTAAGCCTAGAAGCCATACATCTTGAGCATATATGGAAAAGGCCATGTGTGTAGCTTCAGGGATGGAGAACCTGGAAAGTCCACAGCCTCTAAGGTCTGGTTGTGGATAAGCCAGAGATCTCCATCTGTGATGTGCCGCTAGCCTGGGAAAAGCAAGAACTTTCCCAAGAAAGAGAAACCATGTCTCTCTTAAGAACAGCAAGAAACAAATCTACACCAGAGCAAAATGCCCCACAAAACTAAAACCAGAAACTTTCCTGCCAATAAAATGAATGAAAAAGTTCTTCAGGAAAGAGAGGAGTGGAGGGAGGAATAAAAGATTTCCAGCATGAGTTGTGCCTGCTGTCAGAAAACAATATACAGCTCACTGATCACTTGTAAATTAAAATATGGAGATAGGATCACTGGAAGATAAATTCAGTACCAAGGCAGAGCCAATGAGGATGAAGAAAGAAAGCAAAGCAACATACTGAGATATTTAATCAAGTCCTCATCAGAAAGATTTCAAACAAAGGAACGTTCCGTCAATTAGGGAGAAAAAGAAAGTAATTAAATGTACCTGAAGAGCAAGTTCTCACACAGACCGCAGCACCACACACAAACTCCCATGCTGTTCTGGAGGATGGCCATCAATGGCTCAACCTCTTAGCAGGCTGCCAGAAACGTATTTGAGAAGTCTGCGTAGGTGCACGCTAAGAGTACAACTGCAGCCTGTAGCGCATGGCTGACTTCTGCATGTACTGTACTTGATTTGAGAGGTTCCTGCAGCTACTGCTAAAAAACTGGCTGCAAGGCACAGAGAAATGAGATGTTGAGGCTGATAGTAAATGTCATTTTCTTGCCATCTAGAGAGCAAGCTCTCCAGACAGCCCCCAGGTATGATCATGAGGTGTTTTGGACACTGCCCACACCAGCCCTGATAAGCCCAGGTTGCCAGTGCTGTCCTCTGTGCAAAGATTACGTCCCCTGAGAAGAGCACAACTGCATTCATCCAAAGCACTCCTTCCACCACGTTAATTTTCTGCAGGTTTAGTAAACTGAGCTGGTTCACAGTGGCAAAAATGCTGGCACAAGGTCAGGAGCATGCAGCCAGCAGCATGCGTCAGGGATGAGAATCAATTTCTTCTGTGAAATCAAGTGCTAGATCAGCTCTACCTGCACTCAAACTACTCATGATGCTACTGCCTCTGTAATCAGTGCATTCAACTCCTGTGTGGAAGACCAATCAAATGAAATGAGCCATCTGTTGCTGCTTAAGAAATTCTGTCTTGAACTTCTTAAGGACCAAGAAAATATTACAGCAGGATGAGCTACAGATTCATCACTCGGCACTCCCTGCTTCTCTGTTATATGGGACAGGGAAAATGTAGGAGTTTTCTTTAACAGCATCCCGAATTCCTATCTAAGCAAGTAAGATGGCCCTGGGAGCCAACTTCTATTATACATGTTAAAATAAAAAGACCCTGAACTCATGCATGTTCAGCATGTCTGGAACCTGCCATTTTGCTCTAAGGAAGCAGATCTCAGGTTCAGCGAACCCAGGAATTTAGTTTTTCACCATTGTCAGTACAGGTAGAAACCCCACAATACTCAGCCCTTTATGAATCCTATGTTCTGGAAAAGCATTCAGATAAAAATTGTCCTTGTTTATTCTGCTGACACAGAGTTATTAATCTCACAAGATAAAATCACCATGAGAAGAAATGGCTGGATTTATTTTACTGAAATTGCTGCACTACCCGGCTATGCAGGTCACTGCTGCATTGAAAAGCAAAGCCATTGTGTCCCAGCCCCAGACGATCACTCAAACCAATGCTCACAAAGGCAAAAGGCAGGGGACTTCAGAGTAATTTGGGCTGGGCCATCTCTCTGCCTGGCTTTTCAGCACTGCTCTCAAAGCAGGACATAGCCTGCCTGTGCGAAGGACTTACACGGAATAGTTTCCCATCCCAGGAGAAGCATCCAACACAATATGGAAGCATAAGGTTCCAGGCATAAGGACAGACAGCCGAAGCTGCTGCTCAGGCATTTTGGGAAGGATACCTGTGTGGGTACCACTCTGACTGGAGGGCTGAGGATGCAGCAAGAGAAAAATCATGCTGCTGCAGCACTGAGCCTGCCGACCCCAAGGCCTCTCACCCTGCAGAGACCAGCATGACAGCCGAGAGGCTGGGGCTCCATACACAGGCTGGGGAAGGAGAATGGTGGTCAATGCCTGGCTGGAAACCCATTCATCTCCCCGAAGGGCTGCCCCTGGTGTCTCTGCTTTTGAAGTCTTCAAGGACATCAGGGATGCACAAAGCTTTAGAGCTGGACAACGTCTAAGTACTGTTCACTGCAGAGTATTTTAGTCCAAAGAGAACAAACAGCAAATCAATGAGAAGCTAAAGTGTGTGTTGAAAAGATGTTCAAGATGACATCAAAGAAGTTGCATGTGCACAGACTGCGAAAGGCTGACACTGTGGTTCTGTGTATGCATGCTGCAAATGGGAGTTGAAAACCACTCAGGAGATACTAAGGAGAGAAGCAGAGTGTGCTTTGAAACTGAAGTGAAAAAATGGCTCCCAAAAAAGCAAGCATGAAGAGAGTTAATTTGAACAGAGCAGCACATCCTGAATACAGCCCAGGTGTCCTGGCACTGTCAGTCTTGTCGGGGGCTGAAAAGCAAGACTGCCTGCAGTATAGAATCACAAAATAGTTAGGGTTGGAAAGGACCTTAAGATCATCAAGATCCAACCCCCCTGCCATAAGCAGGG
>NDXB01005387.1:0-28039 GCA_002631895.1 Agapornis roseicollis
AAAACACCAGCTACTAAAGAGAAGAAAAACTGACTGCAACTGCTGAACCCAGGACACATGGGACAGAACACTATGTGCTCTTATGCTTTCTGATAATGTTGTAATACTTTGATACACAATAGGAAAAAATTCATTGGGGGAGGAAACATTTTATTTAACATTCAAGGAAGGCAATTCAAAGAGTTTGCCTTCAGTAAGAGAAGCACAAACATGAACATGGGATCTACTTTTGGAAACATCACATGCTAAGCAGATGATTTTCTTACCAGTTATTGTATCAACCAATGTTTGTGTCCTCCTCATTCAAACAACTGCATCCAGTTCTGCTATCTGCCATACATCCATGATCTTCATAGTGCTCAAGACTAAGGCTTTTCTAATCAGGTAAAATAATTCCATATCCAGATTTTTTGTCCTCTTGGACCTTCCTCTGCAGTAACAACATAAAAGCAGTCCAGTTGAGTGGGCGATAGAACAGATGCATGTGACTCTTCAGCTTGCTGAAAGACATGGGGGGAGGAATACAAAAAATGAAGGGATTTTGAGCACTAGTTTTAGTCTGTGAAATTTAATATCTGCATGTGAGAAAGACTTCCAGAAGAGGACTTTGATACACAGTACCATATATACGTAATACTAATTAAAAGTATAAAAGGAAATTAGGTATCAGTTAACAATTAAAAATGGAAGGCAGACATTCGTATTTCAGAATGCTCTGCAAAGCAGTAAGCACACACTTGTGAATGAAGGTGGCTTTAAAGGTTTCTGTTACAACTACTGCAAAAGAATTTTGTTAAAGTTCTGAAAGAGTCAACAAAGGAAGACAGACACTACATAGAAGCCCCATAAGGCAATGTGATATACAGGGTAGAAGGCGGGATATTATTATCTTGACAAAGGTTGATGTTTTAAAAAGGCACATAAATTTTCAGAAAAGTAGTTGGATTTCTTAGAAAGTATCCTGCTAAGATCCAGACTGAAAAAAAAAAACCCAAAATACCTAATCAAAGGAAATAATTTATGTATCAAAAAAGACTAGTCACATAAAGAAGTGATTGCTGGAATAGTTTTACTGGCAGAAACTGTCAGAACTGTGCAGTGAAAGCAATGATATATTAGAATCATGAGGGAGAACTGCCAGTAGAGAAAAGCAAGTTTATAATTTGCCCAAAGACACCAACCTGTACTGCAAAGCTTTACATCTTCCCGGAAGTTTTTCAAACACCTAGGGTATTTAGGCTCAGGAGTTTGGTGAGCACCAACCCATAGCTAAAAACTGTATATTGCAAAGCTGTTACATATTTAATTAGTTTTCTGTTCAATTTCTGTAATAGAACTGGAAAAGTGCACGTGACATTCAATGTGCAAACATTAATGTAAAATTTAAACATAGACCAGTAGGGAAAAACTAGTCGCTCAAAGCTGGCAAAGAAAAAATAAAGTCTTCTACAAGAAACCCCCAAAGAATATGTTTTAGTGGACCAGATAACAAGTAATAAAGATTGCATGTCCATATTAATTTGTATGTAATACTGGTCTCTTTCTGGTACCAACAGTAAAAATTCCATTGCATGGGAAAATGACACAGTCCTTCTTAATAATTGCCTAACATTGTTGGGACAGGAAAAAACCTACACAAAGCAACCTGTGGGGTATAAACATCATATAGGAGAAGAAATATTACTATATACCCTACAATGACTCTTTAAGTCAGAAAGTTACAGTTGATTTTGCAGATTTTAAAACAATGTCTGCTCTTTTGTCCTGAAGCAACTAATCCATTCTGAGAAGCTACTTTGGTGTACCTAAGGAAATGCTTGCCTGGACCAGTCTGCGATGCTCTCTGTTGAAATTCATGTCACAATCACAATTTCTGTTTTTTACATATTCACCTTTCCTATGCTATTGTATCTGGGTGTTTGTTTGTTTGTTTTGTTTTGTTTTGTTTTGTTTTTTTCTTTTGCAATTGTGTGCATAGATGTTCATCCCAATGTCTTTATGGTCAGTTTACTGGCAAGTACAAAGACTTCTGATATTCCAAAAACTGATGTGCCTATTAGAATGTGAATTCCTCTTTATCAACAGTGAGCATCAATAAATCTTGAACATCTATAAACATTGAGCATCAACATAAACTTTTCAAAAGCAGATATTTCAGTTAGAGGAATTCCCATCTTTAACATTGTCTTCAGACAGCGGAGCATAAAATGTCTTTGAATCCTACTTTCTGCTTTTGAATCTACACTACCTTTGATGTTACACTGAAACTTAAGAGAAAGAGATGGGACCTCCACAATATAAAATTGTGTGAGGCTGCATGGGTGTACAGGAAAATAGGCTAGGAGGGAAATCTGACTGGAAGACTTTGGATAGTATATATATTCTTTACTGATTTGAGCTGCTAATTGTTAGGTATGCGGACATGGATCCTAAACTATGCATGACCTGCATGATCCTTGCTGGCCCAAGACTCAAACTTCACCAAATGACCCCGAACAGTTACAGTAAATGCAAGCCTTTCCAAGATCTGATGACACCCCTTACTCCAACCCATTCAGATCCTGAATGCTTCACATCTAAAGCTTACAGGAAGGGGGAAAGAAGAGGAAAAAGATGCTCCCAGGTGCCAACCTGACTTTGGCAAAGCAGTACCTTAGGTTAGGTTCAACATGTACTAAATCAAAGAAGAGAAAATATGGTTATTTGTCCCCAAGGACAAGTGTCATTGGGCTTAAATCCATGCTTCTGGGCTAGTGGATGTCATAATTTGATTTGGAAATACCCCCAGGTACAGCCCCTGTGTGAGGATTCTTCTGGTTATTCCTAAGGTTCTGGAAATGGGCATATGGCAGCTCAGGCTGAGTACAAGAAGTGGTGTGTAGGGGACAGCAACAAAATTACCTACAAGAAAATGTTCACCTTTTTATGTTATCCAGCATATGTCAACTAAATGTTCTCATCTTTTGTTTTCTTGAAAATCAATTATATGCACTGTTCTTGCTTTGCATAACTTTTTTTTAAGCCTCCTTTGCATGACATACTTGCCTGCAAAAACGCAGATTCATACACACGATACCACAAAATTTCCCATTGAGATCCTCAGTGGCAGAAGAGTGTGAGAACCACCATTGTGTGGACAGTCAGTGATCTCTTTCATAAACTAGTTCATAAGCTTGGTTGTTTTCTATTTGGCCACATAGACTACTGCCCCGTCAATCCCTTGCCAGACAAACCCTAACAAAACTTAGAAAGTAACACTGGTGAGTAGACTCTGCTAACCAAATCTAGAAATAAAGATCTGATGATTCACTGAACAATCAATCCACATCAGGAGTTGCCCAAGATGTCCTCAAATCCATAAGAAACAATAAGAATAGACGCATGATCCCATCACATAAGACACAGATTATAGGAACAAAGGCAAACCTCTGTATTGATCCCATCCTTTAAAGTACACGCATTGGTTCCCAAAAGCTGAAATCCAAACCTTAACTGTAAACCCACCAGTCTTTGTCAGATTTAGATCTGTTCCCATGCAGCTGCTTCTGCTATCCCTTACCATGTTCTGATAGCCCACAGTGGACTCATATCCAACTATAACATGTCAGATCCTCCTAAAAAGCAAGTCTCTAATCCTAACCAACTCCAAACACAGCTACTTAGCCCAGTTATCAGAATTTTCTTGCTAAAATTTAACTTTTAGTGGTGTCTTAGTCTTTGCCTTCTTCCTAACTCAGCAGTAACACTGTGACTTCTATTAACTCTTCCTAAACCAACAACTGTGTCCTAAACTTACATCAATCTTAAATATATATTAGTATTGATATTGAAACATTCACTTGGGAGGAGGTTTCAAAGAAATTAAAAAAATCATCCACATGTTTTTCAGAAAATTAAGGCTGCCAATTTATAGCTACAAATCACCACAAATCTTTAATGAAAACACAATTGCTTTACGTTATAGGAATCAATTTTTTTTTCAGATGACATACATTGCTTCAACCAAATACAACTTGATATCAACATACAGTATAATGGGCAATGCACAGGACACAACGGTCTGGTACAACAAGCTGTGAAGGCCTTCAGGTGAAGTGGTCTTTTCACAAGTGATTTGAGGAAACTTGGAAAGCTATTTAACAAAAGCAGAATGTATAATTGTCCTGGGTTCAGCAGTTGCAGTCAGTTTTTCTTCTCTTTAGTAGCTGGTGTTTTGACTTAACCCGGGAACAAGGCTGATAAGGCCGATGTTTTTGGTTGCTGCTGAGCGATGTTTGCCCTGACCAAGGACTTTGTAAGCCTCATGCTCTGCCGGGGAGAAGGGGGGCCGGGAGGAAGGAGGGACAGAACCCAAACTGACCAAAGAGGTATTCCATACCATAGCACGTCATGCCCAGGAGGTAACTGGGAGTNGAGAAGGGGGGCCGGGAGGAAGGAGGGACAGAACCCAAACTGACCAAAGAGGTATTCCATACCATAGCACGTCATGCCCAGGAGGTAACTGGGAGTGACCTGGAAGGAGAGGGAACTTCCCGGTCGGGCTCGTTTTCGGCGGGTGGTATCGTACCCTCTTCCTTTGTTTTCCTTGTCGTTATTATTATTATTGGTGATAGCGATAGTGATTTGTGTTGTACCTTGGTTACTGGATTGTTGTTATCTGAACCAGTGGGAGTCCTTCGGCTCATCTTTCCTCCCACTCCTCCGGGAGCGGGGAGGAAAAAGGGGAGGGCCAGAAGGAGGGGGGGTTTGAATGAGTGAATGTTCTGCCTAGCTGGGTTTAAACTACAACAATAATAATACAAGAAATATCTATATATATTAGATTCTATAGATAACTACAGAAATATCTATAGCAGAAGAAATATTTGTAAACCTTAGGTTTACAAATAAAATTAGTTCTATATCTTTCCAGCTCCTTTTGTTTCCCTGCTAAGTTAGACCAAACTGCTTATCCTGACAAAGACTGATTGCCAATTAAATATTGCTGAAGCTAATAAAGTGATATCTAGAAGCTTATCCAGATGGCTTTCTTAAAGACAATAATCTTTGACATAAACACTACTTAGAAGAATTGCATTGCTGAAATATTTCAAAAGCTACAGGAAGTTTTAATGATATCTTGACAAGCAAGAAATCTCAGTAAACCTGTAGTGAAACTTAAGGTGACCTGCAAATAGCATATATAAAACATTTTATAAAACTGTTGGTTCCTGACATTCTACTTTTTCCACCATTTGACGTCAGGTTATATCCAGTGAAATGAAACTATATGAACAGTCATCCTTCAAATACTAAATTCCATCCTTCTTTCCTGCCTCCCAGGGCATGAAATAGCTACCCACCACCTGCTGTTCACAGGTTGGTTTGTCAGGTTGCAAGTCAGAATTGATATGCACTGACTTTTATAGCACCCACGCTATCGTATCTCTGTAGTGCTTAGGATAGCCACTGCTGCCTTGTGCTGGCCTGCAAGCATCCCTAGAACTAAATTAAAACAAAAATAATTCTAGACTGTTTGTGTTTGAATTTTACCATATGTCATGCAAGGACTTTGAATAAAAATTGTGTATTTGGGGCAAGCTACAGAACAGCCAAGGGCAAATTCATTAAGCATCTGCAGCCAAAATTATTTTTGGTTCATTGATTCAATTTTTTCATGAAATAATTGTATGTGGTTGTTCAGACTTACAAACACTTCTGTTTTCCAGAGCAATGACAGCTAGAAAGGACAAAATTTTTTTCAAGGAACTTCCTCTTTGCCAAAATCCTCCAGGTGCACCCCACATATATTCAGGTGTGTTTCCTTTTCTTTACTATTTATAAGCAATTGAAATAGCAATAGCATTTGTTTACTTAATTGTTTTGAGCACATGAGCTGGAAATAAGTACAAAATGAATGAGAAGACTCAACTCAGATAAGCAGTGGGAAAGCTTTCAGGCTGTGTTTTCTCATCACTGTTCACTTGATGGACAGAAACTAAATTCCTTGACCTTGGGTTAGCTATCATAAAACGTAATCAAAATTCTTTAAGCTCAGAATAAATGTTCTAAATAGGTTGGCAAGCTAAATTTACTCAATTTCCATGATGTACCATGTCCTGAAACAGGTCATATTCCCCAAAAAATGAATGAAAAGAAATTTTTTTTTTCTTGTAGAAAGAATACAGGTTAAGAGCTAGTGGCAAACTAATCATAAGGCATGCTGCTATTTCTTGGAAACACTGAACAAAACCATCAGGCTCTATAATGAAGGATCAAGCTAAAATTCAGGCAGACTTATGGAAACGGTGAAATAAACACCCCATAAAATGCATTTCTGTTTTAAGAAATCCCCAATGTCAATATGACTTGTATTGCTAGTAAAAGTATTTCTAATGGCAAATTTACACCACTACTGCTATCAGCTGCCAGTCCAGCAATGGTGGCCACCCCCAGAAGTTGGTACTCTTGACATTTGTGCCCATTGCATTATTACTTCTGCTGAACTTTATTTTTCATATAACCCTTTCCTTATTGACATGAGTGTCAAAAGAATCCTATAAGTGTTGATTTATCCAGGAGAGCAGAGAAACCCAGTAGGTCCTTCAGAGTTACAATAATATAAACTGGAAGCATTAGGTGTTGTAGTTGGGAAAGCACAGCAGAAACCTTGATGGCAGACCTACATCCTTTTCATTTGGAAAAAAACACTAACCAAAACACAATAACAGCAAACTCCAAAACCAAACAACAAACCAAAAAACCCAAATCCCAAAATAAACACATAAATAAAAAAAAAAACAAAACCCAAAGCCACCAAAAAACAATCAAATAACTATGCACTATTGGTAACACAGATTTATATGACCTAGGCCAAAACATAATGGAATGCAACTCATACACTCCCGTTCACTCTTTAATGTTAATTTTTTTCAAAAGTGGTTTTGGAGGTTCATTCATGTGATTTTATAGCTGCAAAGTAAGCAGCAAAGAAACAACTGCCTGTAGTTTGATCAAAAGCTAATAAAACTTGAATTAAAATGAGGAAACTTTTAGCTATGTAAGTTAGCTGTTTCCTTTGCTAAACACCACAGAACTTTAGTTGGCCCCACAACAGAAGCAATCACGGCAAGACAGAGCGAAAATTTGCATATTGCTCTTACATAGTATTTGTAGCTCAAAAACTAGTGCCTCCATCACAAAAAACATACTCCAAAATCACTTTTAAAATTTGTTGTATGCCCATGGAGTCTACGGGAATGAGTGTTATTCTGCACAGTTTAAATAACAAATTTTGTATCTGTCCATATTTCTGAAATACAGCTGGTGTGATAAAAGAATCTGCATAACCCATAGTAAACGGGTATATTTTTTACCCAACATAGTTTTTTTGTGACCTCATCAAACAATATTTCTTTCTTTTTCACATTTTGATTTTTTTTCTGACAATTTTGAGTTCCTGAATTGTGCTTCTTTTTCCTTGCACGTAAAGATCATTCAAAAATACATTAAAAATTTATTATGGTTTTATTGACTTAACTATTGATCTAAAAACCAAAACCAACCAAACAAGAACCCAGCAGAAAAACCCCACAAACAAACAAAAAAAACAGCGCATGAAATGCCAGTGATGAAATAGGAGTAACTGTTTTCTCAGGCCAAAACTGATCGAAAGCATCCNCATTTAATCACCAAAACCAACCAAACAAACAAGAACCCAGCAGAAAAACCCCACAAACAAACAAAAAAAACAGCGCATGAAATGCCAGTGATGAAATAGGAGTAACTGTTTTCTCAGGCCAAAACTGATCGAAAGCATCCCCTATATAAAAATGAAATGCATTTCTGTGGATGCACTGACGCTTCACCATCTGTCCAACATCTCAGATTTACTTTCCCAGACAACTTCATATTTCACCCTGCAGTCCCTAAAGAAACATCACTTTAAACAGGGCCACATGGAAAAATGCACTTCAATAACATCCGAAGGTCTTGCATTTAGCTGCAAGGGCCTCTAATCTAAATGAATAATGTGCCTATAGAGCAAGCTCCATTTAGAGTTATGGAAATAGGGAGGAGGAAATGCAAAGGAAAGAATGTTAAAAATAAAAAAAAATAAAAAAAAAATAAAAGAGACAAAAAAAGTGGAAAGTAAAAAGAAAAAGACTGGAAAAAAAAGGGAGCTGGAAAAAGGGAAGATAACAGAAGGATGTGTGGGAGAGGGAAGTGAGTGAGGGGGAATAACAGCAAATCCAGAGTGATGGCAGTAAAAGACGCAGAGATTTAGAGATAAAGCCAGAAGATGCTAGCAGCCGTCTATCAGCCTGCCCTGATGAAACAGGTATTGGAAATTAACTCAGGAACCCTATGAATTACATTCAATCCATGCTCTGGGCTAAGCACTTGTCAATTTTAGCTGCTATTGCAACCTATTACTTACAGACTACATGGCTGGCAAGCTAATGACACTGGAGAGTGTTAAAGAACAATAGCATAAACTGTGTACAGTGATGCTTGTCACAGTCTGAGCATATCTTCCCATAGTCCAAACTGAAAACTGAAAGCCCAAACTATTAGTTGCTCAGTGAGGATTTAACCTCATATCATATTATTTCATGCAGGAGAAAAGTACATACCTGAAGAACTAATCAGTGATCTGCCTGTCCATAGAAAGATTTCACCAAGGTTTTCTGGACATTGGGAAAAAGTGCTTTGATTAAACTTCTTGAACCTTCTTCCCCCTCCCCATAGGATAATCCACACTGAGACAGAGTTCTTGAAACTGATAATTTTATTAGAGGATGCTGGTAAAAGTGTAGACAAATATGCTGTTCCTAATAAAGCTTCAGTCTCTCGTATATATAATGTACTTCTTTGTTGTGGACTTGGACTTCCCACCTAACTAATGCTTGATTACTTAGCTTTCAAAACAGCCTTCCAGAGAAGGTTAATTTAATTTTACAGCTATAAATACAGACATTGATAGCTGTGCACTGAAATACTAGAAATGCATTTTATGCATTCATGAATGTATATATATATATACAGAAATGTATTCACCCAATATACTGAAACTTCTTTATTGTATTTTTCAGCTAATAAGTTTGTCTAACAGTGAAATATTTCAATAAGCAAGCACATTCAGAGTAAATGTCAGACACTGTGATTCTGTGATTACCAGCTGCTGCTGCTGTTGATGGAGAGAGAGAGGGAGAGAGAGAAAAGTACTAGTACCGAAAAACTGGTGAAGACCAGATTAAAACAAATGTTTGTCAAGTAAAAAGGGCAGCTTTTTGTCTGATGGAAGAGATTTAATTAGAAAAGTCACAGAAAGAAACTGTCTCAAAAGTACCAGATCCATTTTCTTAAGATAAGCTAATGAACTCCATTGAACTTTGCAAAGAATTGCTGAACCAATATTACAAGGGGAAAAATTACAGATCTGTTGCAGACTGCCTTAGAAATGAACTAACCAACTATCAGTGTTACTCTCCATCCCAGGGAAGGAGTAATACGACACATTTACTTAATCTTTTTTCTTCCATTTGAATGAGACTGTACAAACATAATTACAGAAATAACTTTGTGTAATGTTTCTCTTTACAGCAGATGACAAGTTAAAAATTTAAGTCACATGTCATATGTACTAAGTCACCTACATGGTACATTATCTACCCAATTTGTTGTCTAATTCTATCAAGGTTTTTTTTTTTCCCCATAAGAGCAACCATAACAAAAAGCCTATTAAGGAACATAATATTTTGCATTAGACAAGGGCATCTTGAATGTATTAAAGAGCACAGTGAAAAAAAAATCTTTTAACAATGATAACACAATTAAAAAAAAGGGAAAAAACCCATCCTAAATGAAGACAGTTATGTAGAAATTCAGGGTACCTGAAAAAATCTCTTTTAAAAAAAGCTTTTAAATGCTTTTGCACTTTTATATGCTTCATTCATATTCTTCATGTGCTTCTCTCCTTGCTTTTAGACTTTCACGGTATATCCATGTTTGGCACAAAACTGCAGTCTGGAATTCAAGTATACAGCATGGATGAAATAGAATCATAAAGCATCTATGGTCCAATGTCACAAATTAACTATTTTTTTTATCATAGAACAGAAAAATTTAAAAAAAGTTTATTAAAAGCAAGCAGAAAAAAGAAAAAGCATTAATGTAAGATAGTATTTAATAAGCCACTAAAAATTCGTGTAACAGATTTTCAAAACAGAAAAAATGAGCCTTTAAGATGAACTTGGGTTCTTGAGATCCACATTTTCTTTCAGTATATCTTTTGCTGTAAGGTTTTGGAATTGAGCCTTTTGTGTATGGGGTTCTCAGAAGGCTTACTGAAGTCTATGGAAATTTTCTATCAGTGAATGTGATGTCATTTTCAAAAGACACAAAGTAAGGATAAGGCTAGGACTTTTAAAGTTTTGGAATGCATAATAAATCAAACACTTGGAGATACTTTATTTAGCTGACAAAATGCATTCAGTGTACTTGGTGGAGAGCCTCCAACTCTGAGAAAGGATGAGAATAGGTTAAGTCCATACTTCTCCTCTTTTACAGTAATGTATGTAACATATTATAAAAAAAATATTGTAATGTGGTTTCAAACCACTCAAATAATTTATTTCTCTGCAAATATACACATCTTTAAGTATATGTGCTTATTTTTAGGAAGGTTGAGAAGATTGCTGATGTTTGCAGTGGTATTTAAGAAGGAAGTGAAAGCAAACTTGTCTTCCCCATTACTACCCTTTCCCCCTGTCATCTCAAGTATCTATGTGTGCATAATATATTAAAGACACTGCTTTAAGTTGAGTAAGGTGTGGGAATATATCTTTGCGGCATTTCTACTGTTGTACTTTTTTTTTTTTTTTTCCCCTTCCCCTTTTTGGATGAGGGAAGAGGAGACAGGTTTTTTTTACTCTTTCTGACTCTGAAACCCTACCAGTTACATTCATGAGGCAACACCTAAAAGAGACAAGTAATAACATTTTCATAAACATTCTCTAACACAAGCCAGCTGCCAAAAGATTGCGCCTTTTGGTACATCTGAAAATACATAAATGCATAAATATTCTTCAAAGCAGTTTTTGTGGAGAAGTAGCTGCATCTTGGTCATGTAGTACTTTTTAATATCAAAAGAGTTTTTCTGCAGGCAAAGTTCTGGTTGTATGGAGAAAGAATAAACAGCAGTGGATATTGCTGGCAATGTGATATGTCATCAATAGTGAAAGATTTTTAAGGTTAAAAGATGTGCCTGATCACTGAAGATAATGAAACTCAAATAGATTACATCAATAATCGAAGGTCCATATGGATATGGAAAAATGTGGTTGGAATCATGGTAACATTATACAATGATATGTTAGATTGATGGGGGTCAAAGCAGCACAAATATGAAGTCATACTTGTGTTAAAATCTGAAATGCTTTCCACTGCTTAAAGAAGTACCGGGGTTTTTTTATTATTAGGAATAATGCTGCTATGTGCCAGTCTGAAATGCCATTGTTCAGAATTCAAGACGTTGTCAAAGACAATAGTATGATGTTGCTAGCTCAACACATTGAACACAAATTTTGCCTGCAAATGGAAAACTACAGACAACAGGCCACATCTCTTGAATTCTGACTTTCTGAGGCTTAGTCCTCTCTGTGAGACACAAGCAGGTAAAATTCTAAAACATATATTGATTGCTTTTTCCTCTATTGGCATTATTTACAATTATTAATTCCTTCTCTGTCCAGACCAAGGTATATAGAAATACACAACATGTTCTGATATTAATATTTTTCAGAGATTCTTGATCCTTAGTTCATACAAGCTATCCAAGTGCTTGTAAGGATAAGAAATCTGTTTGTATAGGCTAGATTGATTTGGGACTTTGTGGTTTTCTAATTCACTATTCATTTAGATCATGTCTTCTGGTACCGAAAGATGGGAACCCTAGATAGTTTCTTGCATTTTCCAGAGCCTGTTTATCCTGTTAATGGCATAGAATAACAGTATGCCTATGGATGGTTTTTAATGTGATGGTAGTGGAAAAGATTATTTATTCCTGTTATGGAAAGGATGTAAGAACTCCCAGTGCTGTTACCTCATTTCAATACAGATGCCTAATAAAAGCACTGCTGACCTACTGGGTTAAAAAGGAAGGCAGGGGTCTAGTGCAGTGCTGTACCACAGGAATGACAACATCCCAGTCTTACAGATTCTTGTGGCTTTGCTTTCTGCAGGAAACTAAGAAATCATTAAGCTTTGAAACCCTTTTTATTAGTTTGGTTTCGCACAGGTAGATAGAAGGTAAATAATGATCTTTGGTTGGATGAAGTGACAATCTGATTAAGTGTTATCTCTAGTGTTCTGAGTTGTAAGTCAAGACCATTCTACATTCTTATATGCATGATACCAGAAATTAATAGTTTTTCCACAGAGATAGCATTTGGAGGATGTATTATCTGTAGGCAGACTGCAGTCTCTGATAACGAGTCTAAGGAAGTCATTGCCATATTGGGCAGCCAGCTGATGAGTTCCTCTAGAAACCCTGATAAGACCCTTTCTGCATAATGTCCATATGCACGTAAATACTGTTTAAGATTCTACTTGAACGAAACTCAGGTCAGAATACTGAAATAAATAGGAATCTTAATTACTCTGTTGGAGCTGACTTATCCATTGCAATGTTAACTAGTTTAAATTTTTCCTGTATTTCCTGTTTTTCCTATGTGGCATTACAGTTTACATACTGTGGTCAACAATAAAAAGTCAACATTCATTACATCTTGCTGTACTAGTGACTTCAGTCACCAAAATGTTTTATATGAAAACAAAACAAAACAAAAAAAAAAACCAAACAAAAAACCACAAAAAACAAACAAACTTGAAAAAAGTTCTACTATGGCCACATTGGTCCCTTCATCTGGTCAACGAAGAGACCATGAGTGCAGAGCTAACCATTGCTTTACAGCTATACACAGATTGTACATACCATCTTCAAGAACAGATAAGTTATACCAGTATATTTATTGTCAAAAATAGTTAACTACAAGTAAAACACTGAGTCATATTTACACTGAAGACAACATAAGAATTACCTGGATCTAAACAAGAATTATAAAAGTACAATTGCTTCAAGACTACCTTTTCTACCTTTTTTTAAAATTTGCTTTTAATTTATATTTACCATAATAGAGCTAGACTACAGATGTGACATATTTTCAGTGTCAGAAAAGACCACAATCTTGCTATTTATATATAATTTGCAAGTTACTACTTTCATGAAGTGTGTGAAAAATGTATTTTGTTTTCTATGTATGCAACCCGAGACTTATGACTGGATCAGCAATTTTTTTGTATGTATGGCTCACTACTGTAAGTTTCTTTCATTTGCTTTGTACTGAAAATATTTATGATGACCAGCAAGCTACCTGTGGTCAGTCACAAGTAGTTTAAGTAATTTTTATCTTTTCAGTTATTTACAGTCCAACTTGTTTTGACTTACTTGAACCAGTACTTTGCCTTCTATTCATTTTTCATGCATTGCCATAGCTTACAATAAACTTTCAGTACTTTTTTATGCCTTTGTGAAATAAATCTATAATTTTCCTTTTGCTTTTGTAGAATATGGAAGCCAAATTGGAAGAATATAGTGTGCAATAACTTAGTATATTTTTCATTACTGAAATGTGAACTATTTTCTCTACTGTATATTTAGCTGATTTTGTCTTTGAAGTTTTGTACTTCAATCAAAGTGCAATTTTGAACAAAACTTTCATGGGAGGCTCAACTAGATCTCCTTTGTAACTAATTCACAGGAGAAAAGATATCAGCAGAGAAGACCTCATTATCAGACATGGATCGAAATATATATCAAAAGTAACCAGAAGGACCCATATATATATGCATATATGTGTATGCTTCCTGGAAGTGATTACATCTTTGTGTCACAAAAGCAGTGGTTGCAAGTAATACTTAAAGACTTGCTCTCTTTGTGTGATATTCATTCCCCTTCAATTTTTGCTGTTCCTGCTGTCACCATTGAGGTAACAGCAGGAGCACTAGCAGAGACAAAACACTGACTGGCTGCTGTTGTCATTGCTTGGGTGAGGACATCTGGCCATCACAGCAAAAATGTCAGTTATCTTACTAAATGTAAAGTTAAAAAAAGTACCTGTAAGACTCATATTCACACAGTTATTGTTTAGATTGATGAAGTTAATGCATTTAAATAATCCCAAAGTATTACTGGACTCCTACTATGTTCTAGAGTTTATTTCTGTTCTACATATAGCTGCTAGTTGCCATAGTTAACCTACAATATATTCTGTCTTTTCCATTTATTGTCTTTCTCCATGATTGTCATCATATTTCCCATGTTGAATAGGATAATCTTTGGCATTAAGTTGGTTATTATAATGACTATAATGACTATATACAAATTTTATGAATGACACATTAATTCTGTTACTCCATAAATCCATATTACAAAGCTCCAAGCTAATCTTGCAGTATTAGACAGTTTAGGGGAAAAGAGGTGGCTATTGTCATGTTTCCTGATTTAGGAGAGATTATTTTTGCTTCTCTGTACCACAATAACAATGCTGCAAAATGACCTATTTATCTTTTATTGTCCAGCTCCTGGGAGACAGGTGCCAGCAGAAAGTGGAGCTTCCATGTCCAGCTTGTGGATTTTTTCCACCTTGTCTCCCATGAAGCAAAAAAAGAATGCATGTAGTGGGGACCTGCATCCACCCCATTATTCACCGTTTTTCATACCCTCTGGAATTAAGGTGTTGATTTCCAGAGATGAGTTCATAAGGCTTCAGTGGGTGAAAGAAGACACTGAAACTGAATTCTAAGGAACAAAATACAATGTATTGCTCTCAAACAAGAGGAAAGGTGAAGGGAGGATAAATTAAGATGTGACTTTCTCCAAATTTGTCTGACACACTTCTTCCCCTTCCTATACAATCTCTGGTAAATAGGCTTGTGACATTCACGTAATTTAGGTAAGAAGTAAAAAAAACCCTAAAAAATACATAGTCATTTTTAAGTAGACACTAGAATAAGATAGTAATTTTCTCTGTCAAAGTCTATGCTATCCCCATTTTTGTGTGACAAAAGTGAGAAAAGCTAAAATGAAAAGAAGCACTTTCTCCACTTTTGAAGATCTTGGAAAACCAAGTTTTAAATGGAACTGAAAACCTTATGCCACCAAATTGCTATCTTTTTTTCATTCATTTTAAAACATTACATATGCATTCAGAAGACAAGACATTAGTCAGCAGTGACAGCCAACATGAAAATGTATAAGAATAAATTGGGCTTTAATTTTTCTTGACTAAGCATAGACATCTATCATAACTAATGCACTTCTAATAGCACAGCATTTTTTCCCATGAAGTAATCTCATCTGTTTTGTTATGTGTTAAACCTAATTAGAAAGCAAAAGTCCTAGCAGTTATAAGAAGAAAAGCAATATTTCTTTTGACCAATGTAGGTGAAATCTAGTGCAATTAAAGTTATGGCAAAGTTTATGCAAGAACAGAGAGATCATATCTTTGTTAAATAGGCTGTGAAGTCCTCCTACTTTTGGTGCTTAATTACTGGTGTCATGCTTGTAATAGCGGCATCTGTGCACACTCAACACTCTAATGGGCAGCTCCTACAGGACTAATGAATTTTAATTGATGGTGTTTAGCGTGGCTTTTGGTTTCTGTCTCTTGTAGAGGAGGCTATGCCCTTCTGCTCTTCTGTCCCCAAGTGAGCTGGATCTCTGTTGGGGAGCTCATAGATACAGATGGTCAACAAAAGGTGAAGAATGCCAGAACTCTCTAGGCATCAGTTTCTTTTCAGTAAAGATAAAGCTTGAATTGCTAATCAGCTTGCTTTTTCCACCCAAGCTGTTTACGCTGTGGGCTTAATGTTAATCTGTTTTAGTAAGATGACACACTCCTTTTAAATTCAAAATATGCTTCCTATGTTGACAAATCAGAAGGCAACCTTCTTTCCAGCTTCCCCATAGGTAGTTTTAAATGTAGCGTCCTTTGTCAAGTGCAAAACAAAAACATCTTGTGGTGACGCTTAGACATTTTAGGCATTCCCAGATATTTTACAAAGCACTTAAAAAGAATACATTTTTCTAAATTTGCAGTTTACTCTCTAAATATTATTGTTTTCTCTAAGTATTCTTTTTTCTCAGCTCAAATACTCATTCTTCACACTGGTACTTCCTTCATTTGTGCTTACAAAAAGATGAAATGGAAGGTAAAACGTATTTGGGAGAAGTATCATTACTTTAATAAATCTCAAGTTTCTTTTGCCTGATATGTAAAACTTCTAAAATGGGTGAGGAAGTAATTTAAACATAAAATATGAGTGGCATGAACTTTGTGTTCAAAAATTCCTGCTTCATGAACAACAAATCTTTAAATCACCAATATGTCAGAGGCTATATAGAGATATGTTATAATCAAAATCTGGTTTATATAAAAAAAGGAAATTGTTCATCCCATGTTGGGTAATTAACAGAGCTATTTGTTATTAGTTTTAAGGCAATTGTTTGCCTGCTTTCCTGTAGCCTATCCCCCTAAAGGAATAATCAAAAAGTAGGAATGAAAATGTGCTGCTTGTGGGTGATTTCTCTGAATTATTATCATATGTAGTTCCCTTTTGTTGAAAAAAAAACCCAACAATCAAACCACAAACAAAACCACAATACCACATCCCTTTAAGAATATTCTCATATTTTTTAAAAGACAAAGAGCTAAGAGAGTTTTTTAATCTTAAACATGTATTAAATATATTAACTAGATATCATTATGAATGAATAGCTCAGTTACAGTCAAGCATGAGTCAACCCTTAATTGCAGTTGTTGCATCAAGCAACATGTGCAGTTGTCCACTGTGACTACAAGAAATAATGCTACTAGAATGTGACAACTAGAAATAAGCTGCTCCAGAGGACTTGAAAAAATAAATTAATAAAATGAGTCACTAAAGAGTGCTGCTTTTGATTTATTTATTCCAAGCTCCACAGCTAAAACACAAGAAGATTCATGTGAAACTGTCATTATTTGATAACAAGGACATACCAGTAACAGGTGATATAGTTTTATACAGAAGCTATTCAGAAACTCAAATCTGTTGAATTCAACTTGCATGTAAAATTATCAAAAGAGCCTTTAGGAAGGGTAATCCCATCAGTTATATTTGCAAAGAGCAGATTTTAGTAATTCAGTCAAGATTTCTTTTGCAACAAGGACTGCACAAAAACTGGAAAAAGTATACCCATATGTGCTTAAGAAAGTTTTAAAATAAGTTAATCTTCTATCATGTTTGTGCATATATTGGGATGTATGCATTAATATTTTCTGGCTTGCTCTATGGGTGCAATAAAGAGAGTTTAAATAGCTGATGAAGCAAGGTTTACATTGGCTTGAACTGATTTTTCCTGTAGTACTAGGTTTCCAGTCATCACTAGGAAAGTGGACAAAGAACTTGATATCAGCTTATATTATAGGCAACAATATCCCCAGAAGGAATCAGAATAAAACACAGTTAAAGGAATGTTGCTGAGCATTCTTAAGATACGAAGTTTTATTATGAAAATCTCTTAAAGTATTTTTATTCAAACATGAACATTTTGTGCTTGCTCTAAGCAATGAACATGAAACAGAGTGCTTAGAGTAAGCCCATCACTGCAGACCAAGATTTCTAATTCAGAAATAATCTGTGCAGAATTTCATATGAAATACTATATCTGTTAAAAATGCTTTCAGTAAGCCTGCTTTAATGTCTTCTGTGCCCAAGAGGGTTGGTAACAATATGCGAAGATCGCAGCTGGAGTGATCAGACATTTCTGCTGCCAAACAAATTGTAGTTATTAAATTTTTAGAAATGGCAGTCCATTTATCAAGTGAGTTGGAATGCCAATAAATGGGCAGGTGAAAAAAGTTACAAAGATGGGGTCAATGAATGAGGTACAGAAAAACAAACAACAGTAGCAAAATACTCCCCAATGCAGCTGAATACTGAAAAGTAAGGTACATGGAAGATTTTATGCCACCCATTCCAGGTAAATCATGTCTAAAATGCCCAATTATATATATATATATATAAAATATGCATATACATATATATATACACATATACATATATGTATACATGCACGTATACATATGCATATGTATACGTGCATGTATACATATATGTATATGTGTATATATATATGTATATGCATATTTTATATATATATATATATAAAATATGCATATACATATATATATACACATATACATATATGTATACATGCACGTATACATATGCATATGTATACGTGCATGTATACATATATGTATATGTGTATATATATATGTATATGCATATTTTATATATATATATATATAAAATATGCATATACATATATATATACACATATACATATATGTATACATGCACGTATACATATGCATATGTATATGACAGCTTCAGATAGGCTATTCTCTGTTCTCTGATCATTGTACAATAAGTGGAAAAAGATCTGGTTGGAATTGTTTTCATTTAGGTTTGATGACACTAAAAACATTTTTACAGCAGATGGAAAGTAGTCCATCAGGTGACCATCAGATCACTCCATACTATTGTTACACACACACACACATACACACACAAGATACCTGCATAAATTTATTTGAAATTAAAAATGAAATCCAGGAAGCCTGTCAAGCTTGCTCAGAGGTTTGATGCTCATCATGAACAAAATGTTGGCACAGAATGCAAATCTGCGGGGGGGGGGGGAGACAGGGGATATTTTTGAAAGATGAGCAGTTACTCTGCAAAAAAAAATTGAAGGCTTCACGTTATAGTTATGGTTATATAATAGCTCCCTGGCAATGAAAGAACACCCTTTTTCCTGACCTTATAGCTCTGTCCTCTCTTTTACACCTCTATGGTGGCACATCAACTAGTCAAGTGAGCCAGAACATCTAAAACCAGCAGAAATCTATTTGTTTGAGGGGTTTATTTACCCTGTTATTTTGGGTGGAGAGGGAAGAATAGACATTTTAAATTAATTTTGCATTTCTGATTTTACTTATGGTGTGATCAGACATCCCACAGAAGACAAGCATACTTCTGCAAGTATGAGCAATTTGTTAAATTGTGATTGCTGAAACACAACACGTAAAGAAAAGACTTAATTTTGCTACTACCAGGACCTTGTGAAGTGAATAGTTGTAAGTACACAGTAGAAGTCAGGAGTATCTTCAATAAAGTGATTAGTGGTTACAGAAAAAGAAAAGGGAAAAGAATGCATTTAACAGACATGCTTGTTATGAACTTTCATTAATTGACCTCCTGTATAAAACTTTTTACCATCTTTTTTCAAAGAAGGTATAGTATAGATGTCTGGAGGGTTTCAGTTGCTATCATCATCGATGACAAGAATCAGGTTTCAATCCTATTTCCTTCCACATGCATTTCTTTCTCTGCTTCAGTCAGAAGCTGCCTGGATCTTCACATCAGCACAAAAGACATGGACCCAGGAGAAATGGCAAGCAGCATTTCTGAAGCTTTCTCTAGATGTTCTCCCAGTAGAAGGCAGCCTTTATTTAACATAGGAGATAATCAAGAGATATTCTAGGTACCAGTGAAAAAAATGAGTTTCAAATCAGAGCACCCTGGCAGGTTTTCTGCCATTGAACACTGCCTGCTATTGGTCTCTTGTAAAGAGACCAAAAGATGCATGCTGTAAATAGTTTCTTGGCAGATTGCCATTTAAGGCCCAGTGCCAGGAGTCTAGCCCTGGCCTTGTTGTAAGCCTGGACCCATAGGCTCACCTGCCATTATGAGGTCAGAAGTTTGAAAGGCACTGGTATTATTTAAGGCAACAGTTTAATTTACTTTAAGCATTAAAACCAAACAAGCATAATGAAACCTGCTGCAATGGTAACTCCATGCACACTCATGTTGAGCAAATATATTGATCATCCTTTGCAAAGATGTTCTTTAATACATTGTAAAACCTTGACAATATAGTATAGTAAATAAAATGGGGGAAGGCTAAGTGCATGATATTGGATCAGCATATTCTGCAACAGAGATATGAAATTGCTCAGGGCACTTGCTTCCTAAAGGAGCATTAACTAGCTTCCATATATTAGCCCAAGGATCAATAGATAGTTCAATTCCCAGACCTGCATTCTAGCTCTCAGTAACACAATATTATCTAATCCATGTCCTACTCATTATCAATAAAATAAGGGAATCCTGTTGAGATGGTTTGGGATAGACCTCAGTCAGCGTACCTGCTTCCCAAATTTTCTTGGTAAGAAAAAGAACTTTTAAGGTCACTAAGGAAAGTTTGTACAAAGCAGCTGCTCTGCAAAACAATAGAAATTTTTCCTTCAAACGTGATGAGCTCAAAGTCAAATACATGGAAGTTTTTGGTGTGCAAAACTGGGAGATGAACATTTTTCATTTCTAGTTTTCCTCCTCTTCTCATTTGTTGTTTCTGTACATCTGACTCCTGGGACCTATCTTTTCTCTTCCCATGTCAGCTGCTCACTGGCAAGAAAAACATTAAGGTAGTATTGGAAACAGTTTTGTCTCTCAAGTCCTTTGACTGCCTGAAGCTCTAACAAGACATTCACGTGAAATACTGTATCTACAGAAGTGATAGTGAAAAAAGTAACATGATCTTGAGATTCTGTCTTCTGTTTACAATATGTAATTTCCACCCACCTGTGAGGTCTTTTAATTCACACATTTTTATGTAATGCTATCGACCGAGGAGAAAATGAAACTTGGCTTGAACTGCCAAGGTTTCTTCTAGAGTAAACATAGACTAATTTTTGTTCTGTTAAAGCCTCCAAGCAGGGTTATGTGATACAGGTGATCAGTATCAGAATAAAGAGAATAGCTCCTTCCTGAGCATCTAGCAGCCCTCAGGAATACCTGTTGATTCCATTCTGTTTTTCTTATTCAGTGGGTCACACAGAGGCATGATTTTATCTCCAAAAGCACCAGCCAGAATTACTAGCCCATTATAAGGCAGAAAAAGATGAGGTAATGATTTGCATGACTCGTAGTACAGTAAGTCATCGTTCCTGCCCCATCCAGATAGCAGCAGGGAGGATGTGGTGCCACTCCATGTTACTCACTGAAGCACACAGAACTGAGTTGTCTGAACTTTGAGCATTGCACAGACATGGCAAGCTGTGTTCTGGTAACTGACAACAAATAGAAGAGTTTGCATCAAGCTTGTCTGTTTCGCTTGATGCATCATCCAAGTATCCATATGCAGTAAACAATTTGCACAGAGTTGCTATGGCCTTGATACGTTGACTTTAATAGAGTAAATCTAAAGCATATTAGTGTAGCCAAGTGAAGCATCATTTTCCCATGGTGCTGAGGCACGAATCAGAGTAATGTATGTAATTTCTAGCATACCATTTTGTTTTAAAAAATAAGACGGTTTTGAGGAGTTGAATCAGTACAGTAATTCTGGAAACCTCCTGAAACAGGGTGTTAATTAAAAGTCTAACAATCAGGACAATCAATACAGACACCTAGAAAAAAAGACACAGTTCAGAAGTCTGTGCTGTTTATATTTTTTGCTCTTCGGTTGATTTTTTTTACTAACAGCTAAAGCAACTGTGTTTCAGTGTCTGAGTACAGACCATCAGGAATACTTAAATGTATATCTTTTGGGGAGACATGGAAGCTCCTCCCCACAAACCCACAGAGGAAAGAAGATGAAGGATGTCTTTTTTATCATCAAAGCTTTAACAGAAAGGCACAGACAAAAGCTGTGAGATACAGCTATCAGAAAGCCTGCAAAAATCTCATGCTTACACAATTACAAAGTGGTATTGCTGTGAAAGAGATTAAATCAATAAAGAGAAATGGGAGAGAACAAGATAGACTGCATTTATTTGTGCTTCTGTTGGTAATGGTATATATAATGCAGAAGCCTGGTCGTTTCAAATGTTCATCCACATCTTAACAAATAGCATCCATTTAAATAAATAAATAAATAAATAGAACAACAGTAAAAGGAAATAAATAAATATATATATATGAGTACTGATTAAGGCTGTATTTAATCCATTTTTGCCAAGGCAACTTTATTTAGAAAGCTGTTTACCTTTCTGAAAAGCCTCATTAGGCATAAAAACAAAGAATGAAGTTGATTAATGTGCTCTAAGTGTGATGTTCAAATTGTAATTTTCATATACGTAAATGGATGCTTCTGCTGTATTTTGTTTCATAATTTACAGAGTTAGCACCGTCCAAACCACTAATCAGTTTCTTTTTATGAAGACAGCTGCAAAAGATCCTCCTAGAATGCTAATTTTCATTAGTGCCTTCGCTTACCAAGAACTAGGGCCCTTCTCACAGATAACCTCATCATTGTAAACTGGACTTAGGAAAATGTAGTTGATTTGCAATTCAATTTGGAGATACATTATTTTATTTTATTTTATTCAGTAAGGAAATCTGAAGAAAAGAAAAGAAAAAAAAAGAGCATCAAAACCCCCACAAGTGGATGGATTTATAAGGGAAGAGTGCCTGTATATCAATGTGGTTATCTTTTCCTTTTTTTTTTTTTTTTTAATATATATATGATCATCTGAGCTGGCAGGAAAATAAAAAATGAGTTACACACGGGTAGAATATCTCTTGGTACAGTCTGTATATTTTGTAGGATGATGACTTTAATACAGATTAAACACACCACTTTTTCAGTAATTCTGTTCTAAAGGTCCTTTAATGAAAAAAGTAGTGTTATAACTATATGCATTGTGGCAGGAAGCAGAAAAGACAGATTAATACATTGGGTTATCATGTATGAAAAATCAGGTTTAAATGAGAAGCAGTTATGGAATGCTATGTTTTATGGAATTGCCTCAGTTTCTCTCAGCAGTGCTGAAACCAGCTCACTGGCAGCATTAGTTTCTGTTAATTTGGAATTTTCATGCTTCAGTGACAGTATTAATTTTTTATGCCATTGTAAATAGTAAGTAACCAATCAAATGGTCTAAATATATTAATGTTCTGCCCTTGCGCATAGGTATGAGAAGATTAAACTAATTCTGCTGTACAAAGAAAACAGCTGCACGGAAGCACTGAAAGTACATTTACTGTTGCAAGGAAGAATGATTTCTCTCAAAATATTTTGCAAAGGACCAGAACAAAATTAGAGGTACTCCCCTAGCTTTAATACTGCAAAAAGCAGCAACGAAACAGTCTAGCAGTTTTTATAACAAATCCAAATATAAGGTGTTAAATAAACTGACAGTTTCAGGAGTCAGTCTGAGAACAGCTGACACATATTCAGGAGTCCCTTCAGTATCTCCACAATGATTAGAGATCTGAAAGCACATTTTGAAATGGAAAATGTCCTCTGTTGCCTTTCCCAGAAATACGTGCTTATACCCATCAACTCCAGCTTCAGTCCTTTCCATTAAACCTTCCCATCTTTTCCACTTAGTCTAGACAGTGCCCCCTCTTCTCATCCACCTCTTAATCCTTCCAGCTGCATACAGATGCCTGCCCACCCTGATCTAAGTCACTCAAACAACATTGAGGGTCCAGCAAGCAGATCTGGGATCCCTCTTGTGGAGAAAAACTCAAGCTGATGAAACTACATAAACAGGATGGTATTTTCCAAAAAGCAAAATAATATTCCGTGGTTAGGCACCTTGAATATCAGACTGTACAATTATTGGAAAACAAAACAAAACAAAACAACAAAAAATAACCACAACCCCCCCCCACAAGAAAGCCTTTGCATTTGTGAACTTCCTTTCTGCCTAACTTCCATAATTCATTGGCTCTATGTGATGTGTTTGTAAGTTATTTCACAGAAGAACGAGAGAGAACAATTATAGAAACTGTGCCTTAATGAGAACAAGGGTGGGGGAAAGTATAACGGTGTACTATTGAACTGAGAGGATGCTAGAATAGCTAGCATAGAAGACAAGAAAAGAAGATTTTGTAGATATAAAGGCCATATGAGGTGCAATAAATGCAACTGACAAACTGAGAAAGGCTAAGAACATCATATAAGCTGACTTCTCAGATGCAAAAATAGTACACTGCTTATGCAAATCTGCTTATTTTAGATAAATGAACTGCCAAAGCAACTACCTTTTTAGGTGCATGAGAATGTCAGTCTTCAGCCCAGATATGTGGAAACAAGACTGTGTTATATACCGCGATGTTATCTGTGAAAAAATACAGCAAATCAGGATGAGTTAAAGAAGGGGGAACAGAAAACGCTCTTGGGTCATAAATGATTTTCAGAGTTAGGGTGCTGAAGGTTGGTATCAACAGAGGTGTTGGAGGCAGAAGAGAGCATAAGAAAAGAAATGAAGGAACACTGTTACTGTTAAAGAAACACAGCCATGGAGGCACTAAAAAGCTTTCTTTGCTGATTTCTGCTTACCTGCTTTGTGTTTCAGATCTATAAACAGCTAAACAGTTGGGACTCCTAGATTGTCATTACGTAATCCTATTGCTGGTACTCCTGACTGTGGAATCATCAGAAGCTATAAAAGAAGTAAGTTTACAGAGAAAGAGAGAAAAATAAAAAAAGTAAGCAAGTAGTTAGGCAGTAAGAGATAATGATAATCACAGCAAAACTGTCCTCATTTGGTTTTAGAGGAACTTTGACAGCCATTTGGCACCCACAGAAATAATTTCTCACATGCTGACAAGCCAAACGTAGCACCTGATATATGAGCTGTATTCAATGCTCTTTGTAACATCTGCAAAGTGGAGGTTGCCTATCCATTCCTTATGTTTCATTGGTTTAATGCACAAAATGCATAAAAGTCAGAACATGATCTATGAAGTGTCTTAAAAACAGAGACATTTTAACTGAATATTCTGAAAACCTAGACTACTTGGAATTATATATATTAATTTGCTAATTTTTGTCTATTCTCAAGAAATAATATTTTGATATGAATAAACACAACATTACCAAATTTACGTAAGTATGGAAAACAGTGAATTATGCCCAAATGAAGATGTCTTATAACATGAAGAGAAAAAAATCTTTGTGTGCTGGTAAATTATGCCTTTATGTGAGGGAATTCTTTTCCTCTGAATCCCCCAAAGAAGCTCTGTCTGAAATATGGTTTACTGAAAATACAAAAATATGTAAAAATTATAATTTCACATAATGTAATAACTAACTGAAATCTCCATTTCACTGAAAAGACACATGGATGTCCTCAAATAGATGAAAGATGGTGTGTTAGTTTATAGCAACTTTTCCTTAGAATGATAACTGAATCCGGCAAAACAGATTCCAGTGTTAATTATCCCTGATGATATATAGGGTTTTAATTCTATTATTATCAAAGATCACTTTGAGCCCATATGCTTGCCTTTTGCACTAGAATGTTACTTGCATAAAAGAAAATCTAAGAGAAATGTTATTTCTGTGAAATACTTTGCAGTTATATAGCACATATAAGTGACTATAGAAACTACAGTACATTCTGATCTATAGTCTGAAATTATGAACAATTGCAATATAATGGACAAGTTCAAGAACGAACACTAAGGATGCTGACTTAGAAAAAACCTCAGGAGCAGAAGTTATTAACATTGATGCAAGTATCCACAGTCATAGATACATAGAATAATGCAGGCTGTTAAGAGAGCTTTGGGATCATCTACTCCAAACCCTGCCCTGTCATCAGAGACAAATTTGGTTTGAGTAGGATGTTTTCTCACAGACCAGCTGAGTTTTAAAGCTCTCATAGGAGGCAACTGATAGCAACTCAGATAACTCTGTGCTTGAGACACCTGTTGAATTACCAGTGAAACTGGATGAAACATCACCAAAAGAAATACAAGGTAATTAATGTGAGTACAATTAACCAAAACTCTTTCAATTCATTTTTCTTAAGCTGTCAATTTAAAGAATACAAGGAATGCTGTCAGTAAGCATGGTCATGGAGAGTTCAAGACTCCTACATTTCTGCAGAAAATTGTTTGCACAAATATTCACACTGTATTTGCAAGTCATTCTTTGTAAGATTTTTCAGGCATCCAAATAAGGAATAGAAACAACTTCATGCAATTTATGTAATCATAAACTGGTAGTGAAATCTTACTCATGGTAAATATACTGAAGTTTGTTTACTTAAGTTGATCAAACAATTCTCAACAACCTGATTTCTAAAATTCAAAGTCTACTTGTGGGTAATTTACAAGTAGGAAAAGGTCAGGCTTTGTTCATAAATTATTCATTATACACAGCCTGCTCAGTACGGAACTTTGACTCCATTAATAAACAGCACAGATGACAATCTAATATTTTTTAAACTTCCTTTTATAGTCACCCTTTCAGACATCTGGCTTTTATTTCAAATTTCCAGGAGTCTTCTTATCTATGTTTTTAAAAAAGTGCCCAACGTTAAAAACACACGTCATTTTCCCAAATCTAAGTCCTCCACCATCTGCAGTAATCCACATAGTTCTCTTTTAGTAAAAAAAAGCTGATGAATTAGTCAGAGAAGAGTCAACTTCCAAATCCAAGGATTCAAACACCCTTATTCTAGTTCTTTTGCACTTAATCCCCAGGATCTCATCTTGAGCATATCATCTCATTAGAACTCATACACTATTGCAGAGTCAAAGAATTCCTCAGATATGCTATTTCATTGCATTTAAGGTTTGATTCTACAGCATTGATGGCTTACAGTAACACTTCCTTTATCATCTACAGTAAGAACTGGCCATAGTGCATATGTAGAAGATAGATAGGTTTAAACTTACATCTAAAAATACAGTAGAGGTATTTTTCTTGCAAGAAACACCACTTAGTGAGAGCACAGCTGTGTACTGCACCAGATCAAGTTTGAGTGGTTTTAAGAAGCCACCCCATGTAGAGCCCATTACAATAATCTGGTTTGATAGATGAAATCCAAGCATACATGCTCTCCTGGTAATTTCCTGCATTGAAAATATTTAAATACAATGAAAGAATTATAGTATTAAATAAATTTCCTTTTTGATATTCATCAGCCACTGAAATAGGAAACTTCTAAGTGCATGGCAGAGCCCTTAGACTTTAAGTAAGTAACACAGTGTATATGCATAAGCAACTCACCACCATCAAGACTTAACAAAGTTATTCTGAATAGCCACTCTGAATGCTTTGTCTTCATGAAGTACTGGCCTTTTTCTACTTTACAATTAATATTTATGGATAGCATGTAACTCTCTGACCAGCACTGTGCCACTTCAGCTCACTGCATGTACAATTTGCATAAAAGACCAAGGGAGTTTGCTCTTTGGAATGCCATCTGAAGAAACTGGGCAATTATATGAAACACTCTCCATAAAGCAAAGCAAGTCTTAATATCAGCTTTGCATTTAGAAATGTACATCATCACAGGAATATAGTATAGGGACAATATACAGAAAAGCTAGTATGAGGAGACTGGTGCACAAAGACTTGTCCTGCTTTTTGCTTCCCTCAGATACACGCAAACAGAAATAATCTTGAGGATTTCAAGAATGGTGATGGATTTTTCCTGCCATTTTCTGTTTAAAAGACAGGAGCACCCAAAGAATTTTTTTCTATTTTTGTTTTCAATTATCTTTCCCCACATATGGCAGTTGCCATGTTAGTGCATACTTACAGCCAGGTTTTGCTAGACATTTTTACTTCACTGAAACTGGTATTGCAGATTACACTCAGACTAGAAAATCACATCTTCAATTCAAAATACCCTAAATCTTTAGCATGGTTTTAGTCTCATTTTGACAAGACACGCAAACATTCACTGGTACTTCAAAAGTTACCCTTTCTGAGCCTCAGCTTCTCTGTTCAGGAACTCTGTCTGAAAGAACATTCTACCACAGGATCTGTCACAACCATCACAGGATCAAGACGAGGTTGATGAGTTTCAATTATGTATCTGTAGTTTCATATGAATTATATTTCACATGGGTATCAGAAAAATAATACCACGAAGCAGGGTTATTTTAAATCTCTGAAGAAAACCAAAAGAAGAAAGAAAAA